>PVHY01003261.1:0-110913 GCA_004024945.1 Uropsilus gracilis | reverse complement strand
CGCCTTCCTAGGACCCGGTGCCAAGGAGAATGTTGCACTTAACTCTCCTGCTTGCACTATACCTGCAGACTCCCTGATCCTTCACATTGGAAAACTGAGCCTGTGATCTTCAATGCTGGCCCCTGGCCCACAGAGCTTTACCAAAGGCTCATGTACATCATCTCAATTACTCTTTCCAGCAGGCTTGCAGGCAGGTGTTCTCAGCCTTATTTTACAGTTGAGATACCTGAGGCTCAGAGAGTTAGAGTGACTTTTGCAAGGTTACAAAGAAAAATGAGTGGCTGAGCTTGCCTTGAAAGCCAGGTGCCCCATGTCCTGCCTCAGGCTTTTTCTGGTTCTTGCACCACTGCCCCACCACACCCCTCACACCCTGCGCTGCATCATAGAGGGCTCGAGAAGTAAAATTGGCAGCGTTCTCAAGAAAGGGAGGCACACGTGATTATTTTCTTACATTGAGTACATAGGAGGCATTAACATTCACCCAGAAGCTGCTGAAATCCACTCAACTGGAACCTAGACTGGCGAGAAGGGGACTGACCAAATTTGTTTACAGTGGGCTAATCCGCTCTCTCTCTCTCTCTCTCTCTCTCTCTCTCAATAGCTTGGCTATATGAGTGGGGAGAAAGTCTAATTGCAGACTGACAGCCCTGAGTGTCTCATGGGAAGACAGTGCTGAATGAAAGTATTAGATGCATAATTTTCTTGCTAGTCCTGTAGTTGGAAGGGAGATGTCATAGATCAGTGCTAGAGAAACACAAAATTTTACACTGGAAGAGGTAGTGGAGACAAGTCAGCTTTCAGATGTAGACACTGAGGTCCAGAGAAGTCAGGTGATTGTCCAAGGTCGTGCAAAGCAGGACTGGTGGCCTATGAATCCAGAAGCATGACAGTGGAGCTTCTGAGTTCCCACCATTCCCTCTTGCCCCCTGATGTATCAAGTACATGGAATTCCAGTTCCTGGGAATCAGTTTCTGACCTGTTTTTTTCTGCCTACAGCCTACCATTCACATGTCTCTGGAGTGCAAACTACAAGTCCAATCGATCATGGGACCCTGCTGTTTCCATTTGTTCAGTAGCCCCTTCATGGCCTCAGGGATAGAATCAGTCCTGACAAAAACAAAAAAAAGTTTTGATGTGTCCTGTGGCATTGTGCTACTGGTGGATCCCTGAGCTGGCTGTGGGAATAGCATCTTGATACCTTTGCTCATGCTATTTCTTTTGTCTGTAATGTCCTTCCCTCCTCTTTCTAAGTAAACTGCTATCCACATCTACCTCAGTCACCTCCTTCAAAGCCTGAGTCACATGTACATGGCTATTCATGGATGCTCAGTCCTGCCTTGCACACATTGTGGTACTGCCATCCAGGAAATGGAATTGTGATGGCCAAGGGCTGCATTCATTCTCTCTGAATAGATAGATAGATAGATATAGATATAGATATAGATATAGTGATACAACTGTGAGCAAAACGGGCTTGGTCAGGTTTTCTAGAGCTCATGATCTGGTCAATCCATCAGATCACTATTGGTTTGAGACTTCAAGGCAAGGCAACAATATCTAGAAGAAGCCTCGTTTAACACAGATGGTATGAAAACAAACAAAAAGCTTAAAATACACAACAAAATGGCACACATATATCTACTGTATCAGCTTCTTGGAGACCCTCACTCCATCACTGAGGCATCAGATGAGACCCTGAGTCCTAGCTGAGAGCAAGACCCCCTGAGTGGTTGTAGGAGGGTGTGCCAGAGGCATAGAAACAGCAACAGAAGGAGGGTTACAGGAGAAGCAGTGGTCAATGTGCCTGGAAATGTCTGCTCCTACATGTCAATGTGGCAGATGTTTATGAGGTACTAAGTAAGTGTGTGCATGCGTCTGTGTATATATGGGACACATATCTCATTAAATTCACTACATAGCAGAGGGGTTATGGCCCAGGGGTGGGATGATCTGTCCAAAGTCACACAGTTGGTTCATGGTGTTGCTGCCCTTGAAAACAAGCACATTGCCCTTGAAAGTTGCAGTCTCTATGTGCACCATGTAAGGTCTAAGCAAGAAACACCTACTCTATGCAGCACTGGGGATATGAAAATGGTTTAAAATATCTTTGCACTCAAAAAACCCAGTGTATTGAGGGAGTGTGTAGAAAGTAACAGCATCTCCATGTGATATGAGAGGCAGTGGAGCACAGGATGCAGTCAAAGAAGATTCCATCATTGAGAAGTTTAGAATTGCCTGTACACAGTGTTCTTGTGAAGCTGAGTGTGTTCTAGTGCATTTAGATTGGTTGTTAACATCTGTGCACAGATAGTGGTCCCTTATTGCCTGCTCATGGGTACATGGAGCTGGTCCAGGTGTGTAGAATAAGTTCTGTTTGCTCACTCCCATAGCTGGTGCCCAGATACTCTGGATAGGCCCCACCAAGTCTTCCAGGTATCCTCAGAACTAACAAGTGGAATAAGCTGGCCACCATCAAGCTGGTGATCTTTCAGAGTGGTGATAAAGCTGGGGAGTGAGAGCAGAGGGGGACATCCTGCACCATGCTGGGAGCATTGGCATCCAGAGAACCAGACAATGATCTATTGATAAAACGTAGCAAATTCACTCAGGTGTAAAATCGACTTAGATTTTAACTGCAGCCAAATTACAAGAGAAATTTCCCAAAAGACCACTTAAATTTGGCCATAGCTGCATACCACACCCAATGCTTCTTTTGAGGGAAGATCTTTAATTTATACAATAGTGAAGCAGACACTGACACCCTCATATCCCACCCTTTCAGTGCAAACACAGACCTTTAACATGAAGTGGGGGAGCGAAGGCACATATTAGCTCACCTGTGGGAAAGCCTCCAAGGGAGACCAATTACTTAGACCCACCCCTCTTCATTTCCAACTGAAAACCCACACTCATATCTATTGGCTGCATCCTGGAACTGATGAAGCAATCAGGAGGAAAACCAGTTATCACTGACATGAAGTCTTACAGGGGTTGGGAGGACAGGGTAGGGAAGGCCAGGCAGTGGACCAGGGGGTGTAAATTTATTGCTTGCAGATTTTGTGGAAGGTATTCAGTCTCAACACACACATACACACCACACACCCCTTCCCTGGAGAGATACCTCCAACAAAGTAGTCTGCTCTGCCATCAACATAAATTGTCAGCCAGTAAGCCTCTTGAGAAGCTTCAGGCTCTCTTCCAGCCAACATGAGAGTGGCCAAGCCCAAGCTGAAGTTGTCACACTGATCTGCTCCTGAAGTTCTCACTGCTTGAAGTGCTACAATGGCCTTAGAACCTGGGCAGAAATGGAGAAGCAGGCCCATCTGCCACACTACCACCAAGCCCTGTCACAGAAATCTTTCTAGCAACGTTTGCTGGTGGCATCCCTACTCCAGATTCTCAAAATGAGCCCAAGCATCTACAGGACCAGACACTTCCTCATTCAGTCCTCCCTTGTTTGTCCTCTCTACCAGACCTGCCTTTCCTCTGCTCTCCTTTGTTGGTACTTAAGTGAAAGCTCCCACAGGGATGGAAGGAGAAGTAGAGACACTAGAGGGGTGGCGTTGTTGAAATAGCCCAACATCAGCTGTTCAATATTCTCTATGTGTCTCCATTCTTCCACCCTGGTAGGCATTATTGTGTCCACTTTACAGATGCAGAAACTAAAGGTAGGTGATATAACTGGTCAGTGACATTTTCAACATTCTAGCTGGGTTCTTTCTAGTGAGCACATCACCTCTATTTGCATTACATTTGCAGCATTTCTATCTCTTATCTGCACTGGCTGGCTGCAGGCTAGCACAGGGGGCTATGGCAAACATCTTCCAAAGCTTTTCTGGAACACTGGCCTGACTGCTGCCATCAGGGGCAGCCTGGGCCAACCCAGAACACATTCCATTCTGAGACCAGAACTCACAGGCTGATTTAGATAGTGGAAAGTGCTTTCCCGGGACAAGCAAGGTGTCTTCAAAATGAATTGCCATCTCGCTGCTCTGCATTTTATTTTATAACTATCTATCTTTGATAACAGAATGCTACAATTAAGGTGAAATCCACATATACAAACCTAACTGTTTTTGGCATTTCCCATTCATCTCAAAACATTTTGGCTGAAAGCTGTTCGTGCTCCCACCCTATCCAACAGAAGCATGTGCACATGTACACTCTCACACACTTAGTCACAGAGGTGTAGATTGATTCCATTTGACTCAGCCTCTCTCTTTTGATTCCAACTGTGATTATCCTTCCATTCTTTGTTCCCTGGAAATAATGTTTCTTGCACTGAGGTATTAACAGACAGGAACTGAACTTAGAGCAAAAGCTGACCTTTGTCCTGATACACCACATAGTAGTTGTGCAACTGATTCCCTCCTCCAAAAAAAAAAAAATCTCAAATTTTGAAACTGGGTACATTAGAAATCCATAACTCAGAGTCTCACCAGCTGTGTGATTATAGGTAAATTACTTAACCACTCTGAAACGTAATGTCCTCATCTTTAAAACAGCCTAAGCATGACTGACCTTCAAGATTGCTGTGAGGATTAAACTGACTGACATAGAAAGTGGCAGTTACATGACCTGGTGCTCTGTATATCTGACCTCTGCCTTCTCCATTAATACCTACCTAACCCTGTCTTGCCCTAGAGAGATTTTCCATCTCTAAATGTACTCCATTTACCAAAAAAAAACTTAATAGGAGGCAAAAATTAAGAGTATTGGTAACACGAGGTGGCTGGGGGAGGTGGGGGTAACCCCACCCACACGCCCGGTTCAGTCATGCTGCCAGGCCCTGAGCCCCCAACTGCCCAGCCTGTCACTCTCCTTTTGAGGTTTGGGGGGTGCAAGGTAGGTAGGGGGGCAGGTTGCATGCCAGGATGGTGGGGAGCGGCTGGGAGCGCCCCCAAGCCACTGTACCATGAGGTGATCAGGGAAGGCAGGGGTAACCCTGCCCACACACCTAGTTCAGCCATGCTTCCAGGTCCTGAGCCCCCTCCCTGCTGGATGTGTAGGCTGGCAGGGGATTGGCAGAGGGTTGTGGGTGGTAAAAGTCATTCCCTCTGGTTGTCTCCAAATCCAGTCAACCCTCACCAGAAGCAACTAAATCAGCGATTCAATGGCAGTTGCACACAAATACAGAGGTGAAAAACAAAGAAGTATTCTGGAACAACGAACATGTCAGATCCATGGGACACAGGACTATAAGACTGATTATAGAGGCAAACTACCTCAGAAATACAGCCACCATTATCTACAATGATGGGAATGGAATTTCCCATTCAGAGATGCCTTCAGCGTGATCAAAGGACCCTCCCACTTTAGGGGGTGAGAAAAGTCACAGAAATGGGCAGTAGCCACATGATGAAACAAATAAACCACTTGCCAGGGCCTATCTCCATCATAAAAATGGGTGCACAAACTTTGGCCAGGAGAAATGCTCCCAATGCCAGCAACGAGAACTAAAAAACAAAGAAGGAGCAAAATATGACAGAAGATGGGTCAGAACAGCCAGTCAGAAAGAAGGAGGAGGCACTGAAAGAACACAGTCATGTGTGAACTGGTGACCAGCAGCAAAAAGACACTTGGAAAAGCACAGGCCACCAGGAAACCACGTCCACACCAGACAAAAGGACATTGCTACAGGAAAGAAGAGGAAGAACCCAAGGGACTAAAAACTAAACAATAAATGGCAGTGAAAGAAGAGATGGAGAGACTAAGGGGGTGGGGGGGAGGGGAAAGGGACACCCAAAAGGCAAATGTAACAAAACTTATTCAATAAAAATGTATATTATCAAAAAAAAAAGTGTTGGTAACATGTTTATGAGACTCAGGAAGCAAACAGATACATTCCAGATAGGACCCCTGAAGAACCATGACTGGAGAGGAACCCTGGCAGAAAGGTAGGCGCTATAAGACAAGGACAGTTTCAGGGAAAGGTCCAGTGTATGCACAGTAGTGAGAGAGTTGGAGGAAGATAAGGGGATCCTGGACCTGATATTGGTGATAATTAGAGGGCTGTGGCTGACAGGTTGCAGGGACTGACTAGGATCCATCCAGGGGGAAATTTCCTAGTGTTATAAACAGTGGAGGAGTCTCTGAAGGTTCCTGAACAGCAGAGTGATGTTGTCCAAGGCAGATTACTTGGAGATGAAAGCAGCTGGAATGTACAAGGAAGTTTGAGTGAGGAGAAAGAGGCTTACTAGGAGTCTGTTATGATAGTTTCACAGACAGCACAGCTTTGGAATAAATCAAAGACAATGGGAATGAAGGAGAGAAGCTTAGTGCAGAAGTAGTGCAGAGAAAATGGTAGAATTTGACTGACCACATTGAGAGGAAGATTGTTAAATCTGGAATGCCAATGAAATCTTGGGAAAGGACATAAGGCATCAGAGAAATTATGACAAGGAGCTAGTTTAGGAAGGAAGATGATATTACATGCGTGTTAAAAGAAGAAAAACAATTCACCAGAATACTGGGGAC
The DNA here is from genome assembly GCA_004024945.1 of Uropsilus gracilis. NCBI lineage: Eukaryota > Metazoa > Chordata > Mammalia > Eulipotyphla > Talpidae > Uropsilus > Uropsilus gracilis. Next base: position 104,436 of record PVHY01003261.1, on the reverse strand, counting down.
CAGAAGATGACATTTAGCCTTTTTGTAGGACAGCACTTCCCAGGCTAGCATTACTCAGCATTTCCCTGCACTACTCTTTTTTTTTTTTTTAGCTTCCCAGGTAGCTGGGATTACAGGCGCGCGCCACCACACCCAGCTTTTTTTTTTTTTTTGGAACTAGGTCTCGCTATGGGCCCCAGGCAGGACTCGAACCGTGATCCCTAGCCCCGGCCGCTTCATAGGCTGAAGCTTACAAGCATGAGCCACCATGCCTGGCCTTCCCTGCACTATTAATAGTTGGGCCCATTCTTCATGGAGACAGTCCAGTGCATTGTAGGAGGTTCAGTATCCACCAGATGCCAGGAACACAGCCTCCAAAGTTGTGACACTCATGTCTCTGGATCCTGCCAAATGTGCCCTAAAGGGCAAAATCATCCCCTGGTGAGACCATGGTTGTGAGATGAGGGCTGCTCATAAGAAAAGCTATGCAAATGATGGAGGAAAATGTGACTACATTCTCTAGAGGTTCTGTGGACCTGTGTCAGGAACTTAAACTCTGGGAGAGTCGGATGGGGTAGGGAGGGTGGGAGATAGACAGTTGGGGAAAATAAATGTGTTCCAGAAGTGCACCCAAGCTGCGCCATGCATGCATATATAACACTCACATCTTTAGTGAAAGTATTATGAAATAATAGTAATGACTGTATTACTTATGGGTAAAGGAGAAAAAGAAGAGTTTTTGAAATGGGTCAGAATGAGGGTAGAACTGCAAGCAAGAGGACCCAGGACTCATAACAGAGATATAAGAGAGACAAAGAAATCAAGCACTTGAGGGACTTTCCAGGGAACAGAATTGGTGTTCACTTCTAGCAAATTTTATATAAATCTCTGGGAAGCCACAGGCAATAACAACTTGGGACATTATTAAAATCTCCACATTGAAAAAGACACACATTTCTTAAGCATGTGAGTTATTAATTTTTCATAGCTTTATTTGATATTAATAATGATACTACTTGCCAATCCTGATAATGAGAGATATAAAGATTCTCAAAAATATCAAGATAGCTGTACATTTTTGTGTAGGTTAATTAACTTCTCTGGACCTCTAGTTCCTCAACATCAAAATGAATTTGATCATTTCCATCTCATAGACTTGTGAAAATTAAGTAAAATAAAACATATGGCACACCTGCCACACTGGAGGTGTTCCATTATAATCTTTTAAAAATCTATCTATCTATCTATCTATCTATCTATCTATCTATCTATCTATCTATCTATCTATCTATCTATCTATCTATCTATCTATCTATCTATCTATCTCCACCCATCCATCCATCCACCCATCCATCCATCCATCCATCCACCCATCCACCCACCCATCCACCCATCCACCCATCCACCCATCCATCCATCCATCCATCCATCCATCCATCCATCCATCCATCCATCCATCCATCCATCCATCCATCCATCCATCCATCCATCCATCCATCCACCCTTCCATCTCTGTTTATGAATATGTCTGGAAGAATAAGAGATACTATCATCAGTCCAGATATATGACTGGTATTATGATTCTAGGAATGTTTCTAGAAAAATCAGTTTTAGATATCTAGGCTACAAGACATAAACATGCTGGCTCTTAATGATATCGAGTGAAAAATGGAAAGTTCATTCCGCTACCACTTTTTTTAGGAGGTAGACTTTTGGCAATACATTGTAGAACCTCCTTGTAAGTGTTAGCATTTCTTATAGGCTTTGGATTGTTCATAGATAGCTGATACACCAGTATTAGCCCAGTTTTAGTCCTGAACATAGAAGTTCCAAGAAACACACAAGGACTTGGAATTATGGAAGTTGATCTTGGCTTGAATTTTGCCTCCATCTGATCACTTGATCCCCTTACTAAGCTGATACTGGTTAAATAGAAGATATCCTCAACCATATGGACATTGTTTTTCAAAAGATCTAAAGAACAGTGGCCTTTGGTGTCTGGGATTTTAGGGTGTTTGACTAATCAATATCCTAGTAATTAATTAACCACACTGAATGAGAATCAAATGACTTCTGTTAGTTTCAAACATTAGCTAGATCTTATGGGTCCCAGTTGGTAGATATCTTTTACTTTAACTCCCTAAATAGTTTTATTCCCCTGGATGGTGATTTTTGAATAAGATGTTTGCTGTTATTTTCTTCATCTTGTCTTTGGTGACTTGCTTGCCTGGGGTAACCATACAGGAGAATGTGAACCGGTGAGTCAGTCATAAGTCTGAATAGAATTTGCATATAAGGATCCACTGGGGAACTTAAGATACTTTCTTGTTGGCAACAGTCTAATTTAGGGTGGAATGCAATCTTGATTCATGTTATTACTGGTTCAGTGAAGGAGCAGAGGACACTAGAAATAGAGTGCACTTGGAGACAGGTGGACTGGTGTGCAAGTCACAGCTCTAATCTGAGTAATATGTAATAAACCACTTAGTCTTTGTGAGCTTCAGTTTTCCTATCTGTGAAATGAGACTCATGTCTCTTATATAGGAGTTGATAAACATGAAATAAGACCCTGTGTATAAAATATACTAAATTGATCATTTTCTTTGGTAATGGATAGTAATCTCACATATGTTTGTGGATCATAAGAACATCCATCTCAATGTTCGGGGGAAGATAAAATTAGCTAATATGCTCAAAACCATTTTGGAATAAGGCAAGAGACTATAGAGATACTAGGTCATTTCACTTTAGAGAGAAGTTTACCTTTTGATATGAAGAAATGAATGGAAGTGATATTTTCATATGTACATTGCAATGTTACCCATTTTATCCCTGAATTGTCCAACCAGACTTTCTCTGTGTGTATGTGTATTTAATATTGTAACAACAAGCATATTACAGTACTTGACACTTTATTTAGCCTTTGGAACAGTTTTATAGCAGTCTCTATTTCCTAAACATTAAAGATTTCCAGTAGATTATTTAATTTAAATTCTTATTCAAATAATGATTCAATTCTGAATCATTACTTTTAAATGCTAGAGCAAAAGAGATTTCTTTCAAGTTACAGTTCAGAAGGGGGAAAGGCATTTTTATAAGCAATTAATTTGCAACTTGTATTTAAAGCAAATACATTTCAAAAAATCAGAAAATTCATCTTTAATAATTAGAAGATAAAGGCAAGAGACCTGTGCTAAAGGAAATCTCTACTGAGATACTCTTAATTATAAAAGCTTATCATTGTAATCCTTTTTGAAAATGAACAAAGAGTCTTGATGTTTGATGAACTTATCAAATAAGACAGACCAGTGAAGAGGCAAATTTGAAGTCAAGGCAAAAGAGAACCAATTAAATACTTTACGAAGTGCTGAAGTAGGAAATCATGAGGTTTTTTTGCGTCTAATGCCAGTATGTTTGACCCTGGCTTTGAAAAAGGAAAACTACGTGTTGAAATAACTTCACTGGGTTCAAATTCTGGCAGTCTCTGTGTGTGTCATCTCAGACAAGCTCTTTAAGTTTTTTGAACCATAAAATGGGAGGAAAGTAAGAGGAAGAATTAATTCACAAGAAGTACTCTGAACAATGCCTGGTAGTAAGCATTCAATAAAAGCTATTGCAAATGATATTGTGTAATTGCTATTGTCATTTTTGGTATATCTGTTCTCTCTGAGGGTTGATAAAAATTAGAATAAAGTTATAATGTGCAATTGCCATGGCATCTCTAAGCTTATCAGGGATATTAAATTTTTAAAGATTTAATTGCTACTCTTCCCCCCAATAAAACATACACTCTAACACTGACAACAGATGCTATTACATTTACATTTTTAATGGTATGTATTTATATAATTATTTTTCAATGTTCATCTTTACCATTTGCTCATAAAGTTGTTTTTTTTAATTTTCAGTTGTATTATTTTTTATTGAGGTAATGTTGGTTTACAAAACAGAATGTAATAAAGTTTTAATAGAAAAAGGGACTGTTTTAAGAAAAAACATTTAAAGTAATGGTGATGAGAAGAAGTTAAAATCTTCAGCCTAAAATATCAATGGATTTCTATTGCTTATTTTATACAAATAATATATTTTAGCATGTGTTGCTTTAAAATGCTAAGATTCAGTTAAGATTTTTTTCAATGTTTTCAATCTATTGAGATTCATTTTACGACAAAGACTGATTTGTCTCAGTGAACACTGCATGTGCACTCAAAAGTATATATTCTATTGTTGGCTGTAGTGCTGTCATTCAGTCAAATTGACTGTTACTGTTATTCAACTTTCCATCTTGTTTTATCAGTTACTGAGACAGAGATAGTGTAGTCACTTGTAAGTTTGTCTATTTCTCCTTACAATTTTATGAGTTTTTGCTTCATGTAGTTTGAAGATATGTTGTTAAATAGTTATCAGTTAATGTTTGAAATTGTTTTGTAGGCTTAATGGTTTATCCCTTATACTATAAAAGCCTTTCATTGAATTTGGCAACCACTATAGCTTTGCATTCCACTATTTATATAACTTCTTGTTTTCTTATGATTGACTTTTGCATAGTAAGTTTTTCTATTTTATTTTGACTTATTTGATTCTTCACATTTTAAAATACACTTCACATGATCCCATGATGATGGGTCCTTGCTTTATTATCTAGTCTAATAATCTGCCTTTTAATCATGGTATTTTGATTATATAAAATGTAGCCGTTGATATGTTTAGGTTTGAATCTGCAAATTTCAAGCTATTATTAGTTTGAATAATTATTTCTGGTTTCTAACTTTTACTTTTGTCATCTTTTAGATTTCACATATTTTCTAACTCTAAATTGGTTGGTTATTCTACTTTTATTTTGTTTGGCTATTACTCTAACAATTAGATTAACCCTTGTTACCTTATCACAGACTACCTTTAAATAATATTGTAGCAATATTATACTAAAATTTTAATATAATTTTTATTCTGCCTAAGTAACTTCCTTGGACATTTTTCATAGTGCAAAGTGAATTTTGACAATGAATTCTCCATTTTTGTTGGCATGAAAAAATTTTTTTTCTTTAAAGGATATCTTTGCTGAATATAATATTGCAAGTGTATAGTTGCTCTCCTCTCACTCCACATTCCCAATGCTCATTAAATTTAAGGGGTCAGTTATCTTTGTGTGTAACATATCTCTTTATTGATGAATTTTAAGATTTTCTCTTTGTCATTGATTTTTTAGCAGTTTGATCATGATGTGCTTTGGTATAGTTCTCTAAGTATCTATCAAATTTTGGGTAATGGGAGTATTGACATTACAAACTCAGATACGTTTTGTGTGCTGTTCCCTACTCTCTTTCGTATAGTCCAATTTGCATACATGTTAGACAACTTCATATTATCTATCCCACAGGACACTGAGTTTCTGATACTCCTTTGGCAGTACACTCTTCATTTAATTTTGGATATTTTTTATTACTGTATTTTCGGATTTACTATCTTTTCTTCAGTGTTTACTCTGTTTATGAGCTAATCCAATGAATTTTTCATTGTGATTATTATAATTTTCAACTTTAAATGTTTTAGCTGTTAGTTTTTTATATCTTATAATCATATTCCTAATTCTTTAATATACTTTCTGAATATAATATAATATAATATAATATAATATAATTATATTATATTATATATAATAATTTAATATAATATTCTGAAATTCTTTGATATACTTCCAATAATTTTAAAATCCTTGTTTGTTACTTACATCACTTTTATTTCATAGATCTTTAGACCTGGGAAGAGATAACATCTAGTTTAATTCACTTATGCTACAGATAAACTGAGCCTTATGAAATTAGGAAAATATTAGATAACAACAAGACTACTCTGCTACACTTTTTGTGAATATTGACCAACTCCATCCTTACTATATACCTCTAAAATTGCTCTTGATGTTATCCTTCCAATTGAAAATTAGAAAGAAAATAAAGCAATTTTTCAAACTCATTTAGCTCCTAGTGGCAAAGTCAGACTTTCTAATCTCTAGTGTTACTACTACCCTTACCCAAAAAAAGACTTTTCAAAAATAACTACCAAATTTGACAAACAAGGAAAGTATTTAAGGTAGAGCTAAGGTGCTCAAAGATTTTTCATTTTCAACCTGATATTTCCTATGGTGAAGAATCAACAAGATTCCTGAAAGTGACTGAAAAAGCACATGTCCCTCAAACACAGATAACCACAAGGATTTGTCTTTTAATAGGTCAAATAGAGAATGAATAAAAAAAATCTTAATCATATCTTCCTTTTATTTTATTGTTTTCCAGTGCATCTGTTTGTTTACCACAGCATCCTAAATGAGGGTCAGTGGATATTTTCAATAATTGTAACAACAACTAGAAGTCGGTTTGTATTCAGGTTAAGTGGATTTTTAGTTAATATAAGCAACCAAAAATTGTGGATATAACTCAAAAGTGAATCTTGTAAATGTGGAGACTTTTGCAGGATAACTAAACTTTATTTCCTTAAAATCTCCAAGTTTCAACTTTCCGACTAATAGAACAGAGGTAATATATATATATTTCTAGAATGTTTACCAGGGAATAAAGTATTTAGCACAGAACCGGACATATGGCAAGCTCTTAGAAAATTACCTTTTTTCTCCAGAAATCCTTATTTTTTCTTTTTAAATAAAGCACAGGCTTTGGAGCCAAATAATCTTATTTTAATCCTTGCTTTACCACTTACTACCTATATAACTTAAGTTTTCTATCTCCTTATGAATCTGCTTTACTTAACTATAAAATAGAATAATTTCTGCTCCAAAGGTTCTTGTGAAATTTAAATGTTAGAAGATTAAATGACAGTTTAGATTTGGAACTATTAAGTATTCCATGCCTGAGAGGCAACTAGTACAGAGATAAAATGGGACCTTTGGATAGACAAATAGGATTTCAGAGGCTGAATCTAGATCAAAGATCTAACTAGAAGGCATGAGGATAGATAGTTACGTGAAGTCAAGGAAATGTGTCTCACCTCCTTATGGGTGTGGAAAGCAAAAAGAGAACAGGAAAGGTAATACACATCCTGAAGAGTTCCAGCTTTAGAGAAGTTAAAGAGACTGGTTATAGGTCAGAAGGGAGAATTCAAGAGAGGAAAGATTTCAAGAAGAAGGTAAGGTTAACAGAGAGTAAGGCCACAGCAGAAAACTTTCCACTGAATTTAGCCACACAGATCACCAGAGATAGCACTTAGGAAGTCAAATTTAAAATACCCCAGTTTCTTGATGTAATTTCGTGTAAGTAAGACTGAATCAATGATAGAATTAGTGAGAAATCAGTCTTAAACACAAGTTGAACTACCTTATTAGGATGAGCTCCTGGTAGTAATCCTGGCTAGGCCTTCTGGGCCCTAGCTTAGGACTGGGGGCTAATTAATGATTTTTGTCATCTGAACTGCTGAGGTCACCTCATTCTGAGGTCAAGCACTTGACTTTCAGTTTGCAGTTTCAACTCCAGGTTTTCAGATGCCTTTGCCCAATGTGCCACCCTGTTAAACCAAGCAGATAGAAAACACCTAGCTAACCCTCTAATCTGTATGTGGGTTGTACAGAGTGCCATGCATTTTTGATGAAGATGGAAAACTGATGAGCATGTATGGGGCAGAGGAATTTTGAGAGAAGGAACTAACATGCACATAAATCCTTAACATAAATAATTTCATCCCCTATTTTAAATAGCTTCACAAATTGTTATTATTCATATTTTTGAAAATGGAATTTCTTTAAATAGGAGAAACTGCATTCAAATGTATGTTTGGTAGATTCTAGATCCCATTCTGTTACTTCAGTTTTTTTCTACTCATGCATATTGCTGCAGACATTGCATGAATGAAGAGATGACTGGTATTCAAAAAACAATTGGAGAAATACTGAGTTAAGTAAGTGGACAAGAATTTCTGAAGGCTTTTAAAATGGACATTTGAAATCTCCAAGAGTTACATTTTGTTGGTTGTATTTATTTAGGTGTATTTGATCACATAACAGCTTTCCTTCCTTTTCCCCCAAGCACGGCTCAGGAACAAGAACTCCCACAGAGAAACTTTGAGGAACTCCACAATAGCAATGTGGCAGTTCTACAGATGAATAAACTAAAAGTCAGATCATTCTGGTTTATATTAGCATAGCAAGTTTGACGCAAACTAAAGACTAAAGATCCAGAATTACAGTGCTCTATATTAAATGCTTGACTGCTTTGAGTAGATTTTCAGTAGTAGGAAGATGCTTTAAAATGATCTACCAAGATTTATTAGGCCACCAATTTATTAATGGTTCCTCAAGGAATTGAAAAATTGATACTATTTTTCCAAAAAGAAAATCATTTGGCCATATATGTCACCAGCTTTAAAACCACTTGTATCCTTCTACTCAGGCATCCCAGTCTACAGGATGTATCCTTCATAACACAGGATACAGAAGAAATGGATACTCAATGCTAATTGCTTGACATTGAAAGTGGGTCTTCGGCAGACTTTCTGACTTTAACTTTAATTGAACACATACAGGCCTGCTTCTCTCCACAAAGCCATTCACATTAGCAATTGCCTTTATCTTCTATCCTAGATACACCTATGCCTGCTTCTCTCCCTGAGAACCAGGCTACACACTGTTCATTAGCATTTACACTGATCACCTTTACCATTGATATGCAAAAGCCAGCCAGCTTCTCTCTGCTTTCTTTCCCTCTTTCAGACCTAAAAAGAAAAACTTAAAAACATAGTTTAAACTCTATACTTGTGGGTTCTTTCCGCCATCCCCAGTCTTCTCAACCAAAATGCCAAACCAATGCAAGACTATCAGTGCAGACTAATTTATTTCTAACAGTGATTTTTCTAATTATCCTAATAACTACAAACAAAACATGTAAGGCTCAGATTACTTTGACATTGCCCAAAACTTTTCTCAGCATTGTCTGAAGTCCTGTCCCCAGATTGCCCAAAAATCCTCAGTCTCTCAGTCCTGATCATCTCACCAAAATCAGCCAGTCAGTGTTCCTCTCTACGTGTTTGAAGACATCTTTCTTTGGGGCTTTCCTTTGGTGTGCTCCTCCTTGTCCTCCACGCTGCCTTCTCCTTGTCCTCTTCAGGTAGCAGGAACTTCATGGTACCGGACCCAGCAAAGTTCACTTTATTTTCAGGCCTAACTTTTGCACGGCCTCTTCAGACACAAGTCAAACTCAGCAAAACAAACTCCAACATGGAGTTCAAATCTGCAAACGTCTTAACCACATTTAGCACATATGCTGCCAGTCCAGGTCAGTCAAGGGCTGCAGGCCCCCAGTGGCCGCATGGCCAAGCTCACATGGCTCACATCTTTACAAGATGGCCAATTCCCATCTCTTCTCCATTGAACCTCTCTCTCTATCCAATCTGATCTCCATATTGGAATCCCAATCTTTGTTTACACACCCTTTATATACCCTGATTTCCCCCGCCTTCCAGGAAACCTGTTTCACCTTGACCATTTCACTTCTTTCTCCCCCTGCATCTCCCTGAAGGGAAATTCCAACAAAGGTCTTTCTCATATTTTAGCGTCTGTCCTTGAAATCTGCAATCTTAAACAGGAGACAATGGGGGGGAGGGGTAGCACACCCTATCAACATGAGAAGAGGGCAACAATGCCCAGCCATCACAAATACCTTGCATTTCTGCTATCAGTGAAAAAACTGGGATATAAAATATAATACTCAGAATGACCTCAACTATGTTATGAAAACAAAGAGTGAAAGAAAATATAACAAAATATTAATGGTGGAGGATTGGGGGCAATTTTGAATCATATTTTCTGTTTTATCTTTCACATGAAAATGTATTGCTTTTATAATCAGCAAAACCAAATTACATTAAAAAATTCATTGCAATGGCATGAGAAAATGCTGGTCATGCAGATATTGGCCAAAAGGTTAGAGCTTTGTAATCATTTCATGGATGGTTCTGGCGTGCTCTGTGTGCTCTTGCTCCAGCAACAGCATTAACGCGTGTGCCTCTGTCTAGACAGCATGTCACAAAGCTTTTAAACCACAGCAACACAATCCTGTTCTCTCTAAGCATTTGCTTCCATCCATTAATACTGTTTCCTTCCATTTTGACATCATAACGCAGTCTCTGTGGGCTTACAATGACATTATCTTGACAATTTCTATAGTGAGATGCTGAAATAATGCTGGAGTCATTTTCTGCTCCCAAACCTTCACCCTGTACCTTTCTCCCACCTTTTGATGATTAGAAGCCTTGTCTTTCTTCATGTACTTATGCTTCAAACTTTTACTATTAAAACAATCTATCAGAAAAATGACATATAGACAAAACCATGTGTCATTTGAATGACTATATACCAAGGATATTTTATTATATTCTAACTGGGAATTAGGTTCAAATAAATCTCCAAACAATGTCACTGTTTTTCATAAATTGCTTTCATATTTTTTCCTTCTGTCTTTTCCTCCCTTCCATCTTTTTTTTCTTGCCAAAATATTTACTGGGCACCTACATTGGGTCTGGCACTATGATCCGTGCTGGGACTTCATTCACAAACAGACAGTTCAGTACCTGCCTCCACAGAACTTACAATCTGATAGAGAAAACAGAAATTATACAAATGTTACAAGTGTGATAATTACGTGCTGGGAAAAGGTGTGTAGAGATGAACAAAATAAATCCTAAGGAGGGAGGTATCTAGCCATTTTGAAATTTGAGGATGGTTTCCCCAAAGACCTGACATTTATGATGAAACTGAAAACTACCTGGTTAGCTCCTAAGATTGAGTTCTACTGGGGGGTATCCTCAAGGAAACAGGGAGATCCAGGGTTCAGTATAGTAGTTAAAATTTTAAAATGATGAGTCATGAAACCAAATATGATTATAAAAGAAAATGAAGATAGGAGGGTTTCTTTTTGTTAGAGAGAAAGCTTAGGTGTCAATGGAAGTCCTGATGAGATCCAACCAAAGTGCAGTGAGAATCCTTAAGCATCAAAAGAAATAAAGAAGAAGACATAGAACACGATGACTGGCATTGCACTACCATTTAAGAAATGACTACTTGTCATTTGTAATATAGAATCAGAGACTATATCTGACCAGATGATGAAAACACGCCCCCACAATATAACTTTCTCAGTTGCATAGCTATTTGAGGCTGAATTTTCTTTACAGACTTTAACCAAAACAACATAAAGCAACAGATTAAATGAAAAAGCAAAAATGATAATTAAAATGCTTTTCACTAAAGTAGACAGTAAGGAGCTGTGCAAAAGTGTAAAACAATGATACCCTTTTCACTATTTTTCTGCGAAGTATATTTCTAATAGAATCATGCTATTTATGGTAATGTGACAGATTGACTACTGTAGTTTTAAATAAGTACAAATTAAAAAATTTCTCAGTTTTCTTAATTCTGTGATTATTGGTAGATCTAGCTCACTATAAATAAAAGCTCTTTAGAGTCTCAATGGTATGTTAAAATATGAAAGGTCCTGTGACCCATGTTTGAGAAGCAGAGTCAAAGATGAACATCCTGGCTACCCCAGAACTCCTGTTTCATCCTTGAAACTCATTGTGAGTAGAGCACCTGTTTTAGCCTTGATGACTCACATGAGTAGAGCTCATTGCATGAGATTTGAAGAACTTTTTTAGGGAGATAACTGCGGCATTTATCATAGCAGAGGTTGCAGGCTCTCAGAGGTTGTGTCAGTTCTGCTGATACAGACAGCTCCCTTACTGCATGGGTGAAACTGGAAGACATTGTGCTAAGTGAAACAAACCTGAAAGATAAAGGCAATACTATGTGATCTCGCTTACATGTGAAATCTGAAAAAGTTGAACTCATAGAAACAGAGAGTAGAATGATGGTTACAAAAGTGTGAGGTAGGGCTAGTGGGAGAGGAGGATCAAAGGGCAAAACTTTCAGTAAGAAGATGAGTATAGCATGGTGAATCTGGTTAACACTATTGGATTCTATATTTGAAATTTGTTGAAAGAATGAATCTTAAGTGTTGTCACCACACCAGAAAAGAAGAAAAAATATGTAACTGTGTGAGGTGATATATGTGTTAATCAGCTTGATTTTAATATACATTTCATGACCTATGTGTATATCAAACCATCATTCTGCGCACTTTAAATATGTCTAACTTATCTGTCAATTTTACCTGAATAAAGGTGAGGAAAAAATTAGCGCCTGTTTTTGCATTATCAAGCTAACTCATATCAAAAGACCTTTTTGAATATATGACAAAAATTAAGATGATCTTAGTAAAAGTTTGCACAATTGAAGCAGGGTTTTTCCTTTCTTCAGGCGAGTTAGCCGGGAAGCTCAGGGATTTACCCCCTCAGCTGTTTCCTGCCAGCTGAGCAACTGGTCAGAGTGGACAGACTGTTTTCCATGCCAGGACAAGAAGGTAGGACATTTATCGTGATTTGGGGGACACTAAGTATCTGAACTGTGTACTAGGCCCTCAAACAGAGGTAAGTAGTAGGGTCCGTAAGTCTAGAGGTGTAGGCAGAAATTGGGTGTGGAAATAAGCACTTGGGAGTCCGGAACATATGAATGGTGGAACTTTTTCTGTCCTCTTGATTTTGTTTCTAAGGTATCACTGTGTGAGTGCAAGAGATGTCTAATTACTGACTATTGCAGAACAGTGGTATCTGGACACAACACACTGGTCCCTGATGGCTTCTCAATGTCATGGCCAATCTATTACCCTGTAATGAGGATCATCTGAAGGGACTAGTAGCTAGATAACAAAATGCCAAGTTGTGCATGGCAGCTGGGGAGCTAGGATAAACCAGAGCATGCCATTGAAGGTATTTCTGAGGAATACCCCCTTACCTAGACCAAAAAGGCTGATACACACAATAAACCCAAATGTCAATCTTGCCCACTGAAGTGGCTGTTAATATTCCAAAATTGTTGCTAAACTCATCAGCCCATCATAGTAGGGGAGGCTTGATGTGTTCCTCAACTCTGTTCTGGCAGGCAAGAGTATTAAAATCTAAGTTCTGATTCACTGACTCATGGTGATAATGAAGAGCAGAACACCTTGTGCTTTATTATATTATAATCTCTACAGATAATATGCATCTTTGCTGGGTGTGGCCAGGATGGAAGTTCCCCATATCCCCATGTGTGTTCACCACTGCCTGAACCTTATCTTTTGACTCAATACGTCACATCTTTGTGTTTAAGCTAGATTCTGCAGTTTCAATTCTGGTTTTGCATTGTATTTGTTGTGCTACATTAGGCATACATATTTTTAAATCTTCTTGGTCTCTCAATTGGGAGTAGTAATAATATTCATATTGCAGTTATTCTGACATTAAGTAAGGTGTGCACAGTGCTTGTCATGGTTTTTGGCATGTAGTAAGTGTTCAATAACTGTTTTTATAACTACCAACTCTTCCTCCCCTCTTACTCCCTTTCCATAGCCATTAATCAAGCCCTGCTCTTGCAGAGCCTGCTGATGGCCCTCCTGCCTTCAGAGCCACTTCTGGGTTAGAAGAGATGCTACTCTATGAATGCTGGTTGTGTTACTCAAAATCACAGAATGGTGGCAACACAATTTATATCTAGTTCACTGAAATTCAGAGCCCAAATTATATAATTTTGCCTTTCTCATCTCTGAAATATCGAAGAATTCTACACTCTTCCTGTTCAAAAGTCATCAGCCCTTCAGTTTTCACCATGTGTTGATATCCTGTACTAGATATCTGAGTCTGCTGTAACAAACTCTGACTAAAAATTATAGAAATGTATTGTCTCAAAGTTCTGCAAACCAGAAGTCTGAAATGAAGTTGCTGGCAGGGCCATGCTCTCTGGAGGTTCTAGAGGAGCCTGGGCTTTGCCTCTTCTAGCTCATGGTGGCTGCTGCCAATCCTGGCTATTGTCCCACTGCCCTAGTCTCTGCACCTGTGGGCACACCATTCCTCTTCTCCATGTGTCTGTTTTATATCTGCATGAATGCTCCTGCTGCCTTTCTCTTTATGACCACCAATGGCAATTAAAGCCCACCTGGATATTCCAGAGTAATTCCTAAGCCAAAACCTTAAGAATGTCTGCATAGGGCCTTTCCCCAAATTAGATGATGTTTGCAATTTTCAAGGATGAGGACTTAATGTCCTTGTGTGAACATTATTCCACCCATTTTACATCCTATACCTTTTCCTCAGGTGTTGCCATCTAGGGAGCTGAGAGCACAGGGGACTTACAATTTAAATTAGAGTTGAATTGCCTCCTTGGTGACTCAAAAAGACATTGGTCTTTAAAGTCATCCTTAAAATTATTGAATTCTGATAATTATTTAAGGGAAAGGCCCCCCCCTTATTTTTTTTAGTGATATACTTCTTTCTCTCAAATCACCCAAGCAATGATATGCATTTCTGGAAAGAAACATTATCTACCACCTAGAAAAAGAGATTATGTCTTAATACACTAACCACAGGCAATGACACAGAGCAGTCCCTAAGGGGGTGTCTGCACCAACGTTTCTACAACATGATGTCTTCATTATTTGCTAGCAATTCAGAAAGTAGAGAGCGGGTGGGAAGAAATCTTTTGTCTGTACCATCACTCCAATTACAGAAAGCACAAGAAGGATGGCATTAATAGTTACTATTTCTTAAATAATTTTAAAATTCCAGGCACTGGGCTAATGATTTAAATAAATTGCCTTGTTAGGTTTTCATAGCCAATCACAAATGACGGATATCATCATCTCTTTTGCTTAGGTTGCCTACTAAGAAATTGTCAGAGTCTAGGATTAAAACTTAGGCAATCTGGTTGCAAAATTCACGTGTGCCCAACCACTTCATTCACCACTTCCCTGAAATGACATGAAGTATAATGAATGATGTCAGGGTCACTGGATCCAGGTCCACTCATTCTTTGTAGCCCAGCAACTGGAATTGCTCAACAGCTAGAGTAGCACTACAGCTGGAGTAGCTCAACTTTGAGCATGATGTTGTAACTACCACCATGCAGGTCCACCCAGGAACCAGGCAAAGTGCTATTTTTTTTTGCCATCTATAGTCATTAATTTTCACAACACTCTTAAGTTTCTCCCATGTTACAAGTGAGAAACCGAGGGTAAGAGACATTAATTTATTCACCAAATAATGCATATATGTAAGTGGCAGAACTAGAATTCAGTCCAACTTAAAATAACCTTTAACCTTCCAAACAGGGTGAAAAGGAAAGGTGTTTGGCCAGTAATAATACATGATAAAAGGTAGCTTCCATCGCCACTATGGTCATGTTGGTAACTGCAGGTTTCGAAACCCTGATGAACTTAAAGAATAAGGAGGAGAATTGGCTCTACATTTGGTATGATGAGCAGTTCTTAATTTATTACATTATGGGGAGTTCCAGATGGGGGTAGAAAATTAGAATATCCATGTATTTCCAGATTGATCATTATAATCTCTCCACAGCATTTACAAATCTGTTGTGGATGTTATTAACTAAAGGCATGGGAGGCAAATGGACAGGTTTGATCTTCACCTCTTTTGGCATCCTGTGTCTCTTTGCTATTGAGTGGTCAGCAGGGAGAAGCTGACAAGAGCAAGAAAGTAGAGGAAAGTATATGGTTCCAGGACTTACCCACTGGAATCATCTGGAAAAGACTGCACTGCTATTAATTATGATGTGGAAACCACTTCTTGCGTGCCAGTGATATGCCAGGCATAGGACCAGGTGCCTCCTCATACATTCTCTCACTCAATTTCAAATTATTGCCCTTACATTAATTTTATATATCAGAAAAATTAATTTCATAAAGTGAAAGTGACTTGTTCACAGTCAGCTGTTGAGTGAACCTGGGATCTGAACCCAACTCAGTCTAATTCTCAATGAAAGAATCATTAGAAATTGTATGAACGGAGTCCCCACCTCATTTTACAGATCTGGAAACTAAGGCACCAAGTGCCAGGCACTGATACTTTACATAATGAGTGAGAAGCAGATTCAGGTCAGGAATTCTTTTTTTTTTTTGAGACTAGGTCTCGCTACAGGCCCCAAGTGGGACTAGAACCGTGATCCCTTGCCCCAGCCACTTCATAGGCTAAAGCTTACAGGCACGAGCCACCATGCCCGGCCAGGTCAGGAATTCTAACTGTGCAAAAGGATTGCTCTTATTTAATCATTAAGCAATCAGGCCTAAGAATTGAGCCAAGATAAGAAGTAGCAAAAAATGGTGCCACACCTTCCCCAATTGGACATCTTGCATGTTTTGCAATTTAAACATTTCATCTCCTCACCTAGACTCTAAATTTCTTGAAGGTGGCCCCAAGACTGGTGTGCATTTTTATTCTTTCTTGAACAACACTTACTCATTTATAGTCAAATCTGTACCCAAGGACACAGAGAAAGTTTTGAGAGATCTTGTCATCTTTCTCTCTTGGGTGGGCTCTTCCTACAGAGTTAGTAAGATAATCCCTTGATGCCCACATTTCTCAGCAACTTTAATTAAAAGAAACTTTTTTTTTCAACAGTTATGAAAGAATATAAGTCAGAGAGGATTATGATTGGCTTCGGTTGAGTCACGAACTAATGCCTGAACCAATCATTGCAATTGGTTGGATAAGGTATGTCTTGGGGCTTTAGTTGACCAGGCCACCTTCATAATTGCTATCCATGTGATGAAAAGGATAATGTCACCCCCATCTGAATCAAAGGAAGAAGGAAAGGTAGAATCTCACAAACAGAAGAAATACTGTGAAGGAAAAACAGTGTATCTTCTAAAAGTGCCTGCCATGTGCCTGACCCCAGACCAATGCCAACTGTAAAAATAACAAATAGAACATGATCTTTCCTTCCTGCCCACCACCCAACTATGAAAAGTGAGAAAGTCAGACAAATATGCAGCTGCTCCATCACAACCTTAATGACAAGTGGTAAGAGAAAGGGAAGCATAGGGAATTGCAGAATATGCTACTTAGTGAAGGCTTTCAGCAGCTGTAAACCATGAATTTAGAAAGATGAATAGGTAGAAACTAGTTGAAAAAAGAACAGAGGTCTTCCTTGCAAGTGGAGACCCTAGATATATCTTGTCCAAGCCTTAGAGCTCTATTTAATATTCCGTTTAGTGATTGTGCTACCTCTAGTTGAACACCACTATAAATACTCATCTCCTCACAAGACAGCTTTTTAAGCAGTTCTCAATCATTAGGCAGTTGTTCCTTATGTTGTGCTGAGACCTGCCTGTACAAATCTTGGTTGATTGATAGACAATGACTGCATCTGGTTCAAAATCTGATTTAGTTCCGATACCGGAGCCTCCTGCAGCCAAACAAGTTTGGGGGAACCATCTGCAGTGGTGATGTCTGGGATCAAGCCAGCTGTCACAGTCCCACAGCTTGTCTAAGGCAAGTGCAGTGTGGACAGGATTTCCAGTGCAAGGAGTCAGGTGAGTAGCTTTCCGGGAACTAACAGCTGTGCCTGTCAAACTTAACACGAGAAACACTTCTCTGGGGAGCGTGTTTAAATGCAGACTCAGAGCCCTTCCTTAAGAAGTTGTCACTCTCTAGGCTGGGGCTGGGGCCCAGGAATCTACATTTTAAGCAAATCCCAGCAGCACAAATAATTTTGAGGTAAGTTTGTAGGAACATCTGTTGATTCATTTAGAAAAGATACAATTTATTCATGCATTCCTTCATCTAATATATATTGATAGGGTACACACCATGTGCCAAATAGCATGCTACCTGTTGGTGATATAGAAATGTAAACACCCTGTCCTTGACCTTGCAGCATTCCTACAGTCTTTGAAAGAGCCCTACAAGGAATTCAACACTGTATCTTGTGATAGCCAGTGTGATGGTCCAATGGGAATCTCAGGCATAGATTGCCTCAATCAGCTTCCAGGCACCAGAACAGGCTTTAGCATGTACTTGAGCTGAGACTTAGAAAAAAAATTTACCAGAGGAATGTACCAAATACAGGGACTTAGAGGTTTATTATCAGTCTTTTATTATCTTCCTTTATCTATTATAATAGAGAATAACTAATTCTTCAAGAGAGATTTAATCCTTTATATAATTTTGTACCTTTTAGGTTAAAGGATATTTATTTAACCTTTAAGATAAAATTTATTTCATTTAATCCAAGAGCCTATCAATAAAAATGTACTAATATACAACTACGGGGAAATTAAAAAACACTGCTGATTAAATAATTGCAGAAGACAGTCAGGGGATCTGCTGGCCATGTAACGGAGACCAGACTGTGGCATTTGGATGAAGAGGAATAGGGAGCCATGGGAGAAAGCAGAGTAGAGAGATGACATGGCCAGAATGGCATTTTAGAAAGACTCCATGGCTGTAATGTGGCAGATGAACTAGAGAGGGGGTATGGGGACAAGCATGAACTGGGGGAGAAGATGACAATGCTAAAATGAGGGGCAGAGGTGGTGAGGACCAAGGAGGATGGAACAGGATAGACAGGACTAAATGTCAATTTCCCAGGTAGGATGGACTTGATAACTACAGATGTGTCTAATGAGGGAAAGAATCTAGGAGACTCTAGAAGCACCCTCAGCTTCTCCTCTTGCAGGTCGCTGCCTGAAACGCCATCTTGTGTGTAATGGAGACAGGGACTGCCTTGATGGCTCTGATGAGGAAGACTGTGAAGATGTAAGGATCACTGAAGATGACTGTAGCCAGTACGACCTGATTCCAGGTTCAGAGATAGCGGCCTTGGGGTGAGTCATCTTTTCATTCAGTTTTGGGGACAGAAGGTAGTCCTGGAGGATTCCTCTGGAGTGGAACTGCCCCACTAAGGTGTGTTCTTATTTCACTAAAGCTGTTATTAAAAAATACCCTCAATGAGTAGTTTATAAACAAAAGGAATAGGCTTCTTACGGTTCTAAGGTGCAGCATGATCAGGTCAGGGTGCTCTCTGAGAACGCAGACTTTCAGTTGTTTCTTCACAGTGTAGAAGGGAGTTCTGTGACTGGGGAACTAGTTTATGAGTGCTAATTCCATTCAAAAGGGCTTGGCACTCATTACCTAACTACCATTCAAAGGTCCCACCTCCTAAGTGTCACACTGGGGGATAGGATTTCGGGTGGAACACAAATATCAAATCATAACAGGTTATTTGCCAAGTCCTGTCGACATACCTTCCCTTCATGTCTCTTCCTGCAAGTTCGCTTCTTATGTCACCCCTTCCCATTCCACAGCTTACCATTCTCTCCAAGGTTCACTAAGGAATCCATATCTTCCTTAAAGATGTCCTTGATGTCCTTGAAAGATCCAGGACTTCCCAGCCAGGCCGAGAGTTTCTCTCCACCTCTGCTCTCTAGCATCCAGCACAGGACAAGTGCAAAGTGACATTTGGCACTGCCATTCCATGGCACCTTGACCTTTTCTTGAATTTTGTCCCCTAATTTGAATATAAACCCTTTGAGGACTGAGGCAGTTTCTGACTCATTTTTTTCAGTCTCCTCATTCCCAATATCAAAGCATTTCCTCTGATGCCTCCTCACTAAGGGTTGAACTGAAACCATTAATATTACCAGCTGGATCTCTACAGGCAAGGAAATGGGCGATGTGGCAATCATCTCAAAGTGACCTAGCCATACTGCGGTTCACACATGGTTAGACACATGTCCTAGGAGACACCACTCTCATGAACTCATTCACTGTGGTCCGGTCATCTTGAGGTCATAGTCCACCAACCAGATGAGATAGGCTTCTCTAGGTGCATGCAGACACACTCATGAACAGATGATCAAATTTCATTTTATTTTATTCCAATCATACTACTTTTCTTGAACCACTTATAACAAACTAGGGGGTTTAAGCAGTAAAACTTTTTTTCTCCCAGAGTTGTGAAAGATAGATCATTTCCCAATTATATTTCTCTTATAAACAGCACTGTAATGGACATAGTTTTGAACACATAGTTTTATACACATGTATGAACATTTCTGCATATATTTATAAAAAGTAAAATTTCTTTGACTACATCTTTTTTATTTTCACTGAGGCTTTTGCAACCTGCTTTCTCAAATATATGTCAGTTTAGTAGCCTCTTCTGTCTATAGTTGATGGCTCAGTCTTAGGGTTTATTATTCCTTTGAGTTTTTGATTGACCCACTAGAGAGCCTGTATTTAAAAAGCTACAGTCAGAATAGGAAGATAGAAATTTTGAGACTAGGTAAAGGGAAGGAATAAAGATTATAACATTTAAAAAATCTAGGAAAAAATTCAGCTGTGAGTATATACAAGTTACTTAATTTTTCTGAGCTTCAATTTCTGCATTTGTAAAAAACTGTCATGAGGTTGAAAGCTAATGTCTGCTAAATGTCTGATAGAGCATGTGTTCAGTTCATCAAAACTATTATTGTATCACTTCCACTAATACAAAGAAAGAAATGGACAAAGGAAGAAAAGAGGGAAGTTAACTTAAAATGAATTGATACTGTATGTTAGGTGCTCTGTAATTATCCATTTCTTTTATCAAGGTAGGTTTTATTCACTGTTTTTTCCTGTTCATCTTCTGCCTTGTGCCTTTCAACAGAGGGCATAAACAACTATGGTAAAGGCTATGTCAGGAGTAATCACCAAATGCAATGGGAACACCAGGAAGGAACAGCTGTCTGCTCAGGACTCTCAAAGGCCATCCAAAAGATGTATCTTTGCCTTGGGGGCTTAAAGACTGTTAAGAGTCTGAAAGGCAGACATAAGCAAACGTTTTATTATATATAGTATCAGATGCTTTGATCATCAGGTCTTACCAAATCTATATATTTTTTTCAGTTAAATATCTCTTTAAAGATATTAAGATTATATTTGTCAGCTCAATGTTTTTACTTATCTGGAGAAAAATGTCCATGTTCTAATATATGGAACTTAAGCAGAAAGATTTGAAATAACCCAGAGAAGAAAGTATGAGAAAATACTTCCGGAAGTTATGCGTTAGGGGAAGGAAGTATCAGTTATTGAATAGATGAAAGATATTATTAATTTATTTTTATTTCAATTCCATCACTTAGACTTCACAAAATCCTGATCACTTTAGTTTACTTGTCTTGAAATGAGGAAAATGAACTTCAGAGTTTCTAGAATGTGATTAAAGTCACACAGATGGAGATTAAACATGCATTTCAAACTATGGATCCTCCAACATTTCATCCACTTGAGGAAAGTAGTTTAAGGAACTTCAAGGAACCCTGGGGTTCTACAAAACGCAATTTGAAGAACCACTGCTCCAACCACCAAGTACATTTTTGGGGAGACGTTTTATGCTGTTTTAACCTTTCCAGTGCTCTCTCCCAAAAGCTGCCTGCTTTTAAAATGTAGGTATAATATCCTGACTCAGGAAGAAAGACAGAGCGTGTACGATGCCAGGTACTATGGAGGTCAGTGTGAGATGGTGTACAATGGGGAATGGCGGAAGCTTCGCTACGACACTGCCTGCGAGCGCTTCTACTATGGAGAAGATGAGAAGTACTTCCGGAAACCCTACAACTTCCTCAAGTACCACTTTGAAGTAAGTCTGAACAGACAGACAGGCTGCCATAGGCCGGGGACAGTTAGGGAGAGATGTTTTGCTTTGGAAGATTTCATGCTGGAGGCTGATGCTCCCTTTCCATCTGCCCCATGAGCGCTCAGTGCTGAATAAACATGGCTGCTCACCTTCTAAGTCCTGGTTCCATTCCAAAATCAATAATATCTATTTGGGGCCTGTTCTCTGGGTTGGAAGTTGAAGACCTATGTCCAAGTACAGGCTCTGTTAGACTATAGACTTTGAGTGAGCTCACTGCTCTACTCTGAGTCCAGCTTCCTAGAAGACAAAATGGGGAAAGTTTTATCTTATTGTATTTGGGGTTTGCAGGATGGCAGGTGTTTGGACTGGGATGTGGGAATCATGTGCCTATTTCACCAAGAGCATGTTTCACTGGTCACTTCCATATATCGACTTTCTGTGTAAACTTTGAAAAAAGGGCTCTGCTACATAGAAGTACTTGCTAACTGCTCATGGTTCCTATCATTCTCTCCATCTCTAAACTTCTGTGGTCTCATGGTCACTGGGTGCATAACATAGCTCAAGGTAAGCTTTGAGCCTGTTCCTGGCCATTCTTCACTTTTGGGTGGGACATTTGCATTACAAACTTTGTTGAATGCTTACCACGTGTCGGATCTTCTACATAAGAGCTCCAATTTCATCCTTATAACAACATAATGGGATACCCACTGCAGTAGGAGACAAAGAGACAAGATTCAAGCCCAGATCTCTGTGATCTAAACCAAGCTCTGTGTCATTTGGAGGGATATATTATACACATTATAGCCATATACTCATACTTATTATTACATCTGTTCACATTCTAGCTATAGAGAGAAATGATAGGACCCTAGGTCTCTAAATAGTTATCTAGTCATATACTCCTGCCTCTAAGTTTCTCAAGAGAAAAATTGAAAGAGTATAAGGTCAGGTTTATGAAACCTCTTTTGAAGAAATTAGTTCCCCTCATCCCACTTTTACCTCCACCATCAGGTCTATGGTAAATCAAACTGAAAAAAATAGATGATGCTACTTTCCTTACGTCAAGGGCAGTACAGGGTCTACCCATCAAGTGAGTGATAAGCTCTGTTTTGGGAACAAAGAATTCTGAAATATCCACAATTTAAAGTAACAATATCCTACTTATCCTCTCTATCCATCCTAAGGTGAGAAGAATCTCTGATCATCACAGACATCAGGGTCCAAATGAATGAAGTCTCCATTTCAACATGTGGTCTCTCAGTCACAGAACAAGCTGCCCCTGGGCTTCCATGCCTTTCCTTCCGTGGCTCAAGCAGGCACAAGACCATGCATCAGTTCAAGTTGGCAGAGAAATACAGTCCCACTGTGTGCCTGGAATGAAATAGCCAAACATTTGTAGGCAGGGTAGAGGCATAGCACTACCTAGAACTATCCCCCTGTACAGTTTTCCTGCCCCTTTGCTCACTGGTCCTGACACAAATGACTTTCTGTATCTTGGTATTGCCAAGCATGCAAACTTCTTTACAGGAAGGAAAAGCCAGCTGGAGAGAAATCCAGGCTCAGAGGGACATGTTATTTTATTAGAATCATCTCTGTGTGTGCTGAAATGAATATTTTAGTGGTACCATTAAATGCTCACTAACCACAGTTGCATTTTCTGTATTTTAGTGAACCTCAATCTAATGCCCAAGTTAGCCTTTTAAAAATTATTTATAAGCTATCATGACCACACCTGAATGGAGAAATCCTATACTATCAAACTATAAATAGGTGTGTAAAACAATGGCATGTCATTTAAAAAATTAAATAAAAAAATAAAAATGATTTATCATAATTAAAAATGTTTAGATATTTTATAAATCAATGATATTAAATATAAACTGGATAGTAACTCTTTGAACACAAGCTGACAACTATTCATTTTTTTTTTAGGCCCTGGCAGATACTACAATCACCTCAGAGTTGTACGATGACACAAATGAACTTCTTACTAAAGTAAGAAATGGCAAGTCCATGTCTGCTGGAGTGACCATTGGTGCCAGCATTAAAGACAGTCCTATCTCACTGGAAGTAGGCTTAAAGGGATCAAAGGCGGAATCCTTCTTGAATAAGCTAAGCAAGTACAATAATAAGGTACTAGAGCATGATGTCTGTGTCACCCGGTATTCTATAATCTGCACTGAACACGTATTACCTTAATTGCATTAAAAAGTACAGTAGTAATTGAACCTTAATTTGCTTGTGTAATTGGAAATGCCTGATCAGTGGTAATCATGTTTGTTTTTCTTATTACGCCTTTGCACACAGAATCATCACAAAGGGAATAAAATTGAATGAGAAGACTAGAACTATTACCACTTCACCCCATCCTTTTTTTATGGTTACCTGGAGCACAGAAAGAAATTCTTTGAATGGTAATGCCTTAAAGGGTAACAGCCAGGCCCTCTAATACTAAAAGAGAAGGTTTCAATGCAAGCCTTAATCTTTCAAATAAATTGGAAAGGCAGGATGCCCCATCTTTCACTTATTGATCACACTTTCACCATTAACCCCTATTATTTGAGTGGCACAGTGCCTGTGGAAAGGACATTACCTCAGGTGACTGGTCCAAGTTGTCCTCATGAAGGGAGGCGAAGTTAAAGAAAGGTGTTGTAGGCATGGAAAACAGCATGTGCAAAGGTCTGGAAATAAGAGGGGGCCCCACTCCCCATTTGAGATCAAAAGTAAATCTGCCGGCTGGAGTTCAGAGTGGGAAAGGCAGGTAGGATGGAGCAATCATGAAGGATCAGATTTAAAAAATGATTAGAAATTTACCCAAATTCTCAAGAATCTTGATATCAAAACTAGATTTAGTTGGAACTCAACACAATATTTTCTATGATGAAAATAATGAGAAAAATTAACTTCAGAGGCATATATTTATTCTGGAGCTTTGCCACAAATTAGTTGTTTATCTGAAGAGGAAGTATTGCTATGTGATCTGTCTACTGCATATCATTCAGACTTTTCTAAAAGCAGGTAACCTCCTCATTAATTAAATTTCCACTAACACTTTGGATCCAGGTTTACATTATCTGGAACTAATGCCTATATATGATGCTTTTCCTCTTAAATCAATATAATGTCACTCTGGTCCTATAATTTTTGGTTATGTTCAGGATTTTCTTTTATTTATTAACAGGACAAGACTACCATATATTGTAAGCGTCATAGATTGTAAGAGATCTGTTTCATTTGCAAGTATATGCTCTA
Source organism: Uropsilus gracilis (assembly GCA_004024945.1). Classification (NCBI taxonomy): domain Eukaryota; kingdom Metazoa; phylum Chordata; class Mammalia; order Eulipotyphla; family Talpidae; genus Uropsilus; species Uropsilus gracilis. The sequence goes on along the minus strand of PVHY01003261.1, from coordinate 79,700 downwards.
CACTTAGCATACTGTATGAGATTATGGGAATTTATAGTTACATCTTCAATAAATTAATATATGTGTAATACTGGCACTTCACCATGTCGTCAAACACATCAAGCATCATTTTTAATGAATACCTAATACTTGTATAGGGGATTGCATAATGCAGTGCTTTAATTAAAGCAGGGAGAAACATGGTGATGAGATGAACTGGAGGATAGAGATTGGGAGGGCGTGAAGAATCTAGTTTGATAACTAGCTCAGGTGAAAGCTTTTGAGCACCTGGACTGGGATGGTAGGAACACAGATGAAGGCAGAGTAAAAGAGGCCCGGCTCATATTGATATTAAATATATGCTTATAAAATAGCACTCCATCATATGTTTATACCTATATATTTAATATGGAACTATGCACACATTTGTTACAATTATTATATGCTGGCCTTCTGCATTATCTCATTGGTTAAATATATGCTTTTTTTTTCTTTTCCCACATTCACTGCAAGTTTTTGTTTTTTGGCAGAAATACCAGTTTATGAGAATTTTCACAAAGGTGCAGACCGCTAGTTTCAAGATGAGAAGGGACAATATTATGCTGGATGAAGGAATGCTGGAGGCATTAATGGAGCTTCCAGATGAGTACAATTATGGCATGTATGCGAACTTCATTGATGACTACGGTACCCATTACATAACTTCTGGATCTATGGGTGGCACTTATGAATATGTCTTGGTACTTGACAAAGAAAAAATGGCTTCATTTGGTAAGTAGAATTGAAGGTTTATGCATATAGGGGTTTGGTTTTCTGACCACTGACAATGAATTTCATGTGATTTCATTTAGTCTTCACAACAACCATTTGGTATCATCAGTATTATTTCCAGGGAATTAAGGTCCAGAAGGGTAAAATAACTTTCTATACTACAAACAGGACTTACTTCAGACATAGTATGAGTTTTCTGTTATACCACACTTACAACTTCAGTAAAACAAAAAAAAGTTGGAATCTTATTTACAATTTAAAACTTATTTTAAATGAAGATTATTGATTAATGGAACTGTCTTGTGATTAATCAGAAACCTGAAGTCATCCCTTCCTTCTGGGAGGAATCCCAGATTTCTTCCTTCCTTCACCCTTGCCCAACTTTAGGTCCTTCAGTTCTCTCTGTTAACACAGCTCTTCAGTTCTCTTTCATCAAGATCTCTACAGCACCACTGTCCCCAGAGTTAGCATGTGGGTCCTCATCTTTCACTTTTTACTGCACTAGCTCCTAAGTGGCATCTTGAGAAACACTCACCCCTTCCTGTCTTTTTCTGACAATCCCATCCACACCAAGGGGGCCTTGCTAATCATGGATCTGATGATTTCACATCCTTGCCTAAATTCTTAAATAGCTGAGGACAAGCATCTAAACCTCTTAGGATGACATCAACAACCTTCATGGTCTCAATGTGTGAACAACATCTGGCAACATCAGCATTACCTGGGAACCTGTTAGAAATGCAAATTCTCAGGTTACATTTCAAAATTGCTAAGTCAGAAACTCTGGGGCTAGTGTCCTGCTCTCTGTGTTTTAATATGGCCTCCAGGCAACTCTGATGCACCCTGAGATTTGGAACCATCAATCCAATCAACAAGCGAATAGGACAAAAAAGTCTAGCCAAATTTCAAGGCCATCTTTCAATCCCCAGTTTTGAGTCATTTCCCCTGACTGCACCAGTCCAGATTGCCCACTTTCTTTCTTTAGCACATTCATATAAATTCTACACTGTTTAGTCTTAAAAAAAAATAATGTTCTGAATATTTTTCTCTTCACCTAGACAGCAAGAATTTGAAAGTATCAAATCTGACACTTCAGTATTCAGCACAGAAATCAGAGCCTATTAAGTGTGCAAAAAAAAAAAAAGACATGGAATTTGAAAAGGACATTCAATTTCAATTTCTGGCTGTGCTCATTCATTCTTTCATTTATCTATCTATGTGTTAGTTCCTTTATATTTCAAATATCTAATGATTGTCTATATGTATTTGTGCTAGGGGTATAGTGCCAGTCAACCTAACTATGGTTCCCATACTTTTCTAGCCCCATACTTTTCAGACTTTAGATTGCAACCCAAGAGTCCTGATATCAGTGTGTGGATTACATGCAAAATCTTGTACAGCAAAGGAAAGGACAGAAAATATCACAATGGATTGTAGGCATAGAAGGCAATGCAGGCAGTAGAGATAAGTTATTGCTTTAGGAAAAATTTCCATCAGATAAAGATATGCATATATACATAGCATGATACAAATAAAAAGGTTAGCATGCATCAATATTAAAAAGGGGTTTCAAAACTGTAAGTGGGTTATTTAAGGATACAGAAAAAAAGCACTAGCATTTGTTGAATGCCTACTAAGTTCCAGGTTGGTTTTCTCCCAGTTTTATCCTCAGAAATTCTGAGACACCACAGGGCGGTTCATTACTTTGTTCGAGGCTGCAGGAAACAGGAGCCCTGGACCTATGTCTTTCTGTCACGTGGTCATGCATAGCCTTTCATTGAGCTTTGGTGTTGGATTGCTAATTAATTGCCTGGGGTATCTCCTGGACCCTCCTCTTTAAAATCTGTGAGGCAGAAATGGGCTTTCAGTGTGGTTAATATTCAAAAGGAGCCCACCACAAAATTGTCCCAGGGATAATTACCTCAGCTCTGTTTATAGAAAACCATATGTCGATAATAGCACAATTTGCTATTTGTGAAGAGCTGATTTTCTATAAATCTGGGAAGTTAGTGTTGCTTTTCTATAAATATGGAAATGTGCTAATCATCACCTCATCTGCTGGAGACTGCTAATAAATCAGAATGCCATTTACATATTAACCTACAAAGAACAAAAACATCTACCTTCTTTCCCTTTGACAAATAGATCATGCACATCCTCTCTCCATGTTTGATGTTTGCCTACTTTCCTTTGTCTTACCGCACTCTTTTACTTTTCTTTGTCTCTTCCTTGCTGTCTTTTTCTCAGTATACATCTTTGATCTCTATGACTTTAATAGAGTCATAGAGACTCTGGTGTGGTACAAGCTCATATCCTCAAAGGTACTTGTACCTGGTGAGGTACAAGCTCATATCTTCAAAGAACTAAGGTTGGTGTGGGATGATTTAAGTAACCACCTATGCTGGTTTGCTCCAGGGGAATCTTTTGCTCTTGGGTTTGCTTCAGCTCCCCTGGGTTCATCCCAGGGACTACATGAGGCTGTTTACTTCTAAAATGCTTCCCTTCCAGAGACAGCATGAAACCATGCATCAAAATCCAAGGGAAGTCTTGGATGTTCAGGAGGTGGTAGATTGCACCAGGGTCCTAGCCTTTCCTCGAGAGCTTAATTTTCCATTGATTCTTTGACAGATGACAGGACCCTAGTCTGAACAGTCATATTTCTGGGAAATGAAGGATACATGAGATACCTTGAGTTGAAGTCCAGTCTTCTCTGTTTTTCCATCCCATTCACCTTTGTCAAGACTTACAAATCTGGGGAAATTTTTGACTTCCTTTCTCCCTCCCCACACATTTCGTTAGCTACCACCTCACTGTCCATAATCGGCCACTTCTCCATTTCCATAACTATTGTTCACTATATTGTGTCATATTCTCTCTGCAGTTTCCCTACCATCATGGACATCTGCAGAATGAGAAAAGTATCAGAGGTCAGGTGGATATTTCAAAAATGCCTTTGAAACACAGTCAGTAGTAGTCTGGTTGGGATGGTTTCTTTGGCTCATGTAGGTAGTAGGTCTTGACTCATTTGTTTTAGCTTCTGTGCTCTTGGTCCTTCAAAATGCAACATGAAATAGTTTCCTGTCAGCTAAGGAATCTATGCAAGCTTGACAGGATGCCTTGATCATGCTGTACTAGGAATCACACATAGAATAGTAAGTTAAATGTACAGTCCTTACGATTACAAAAGTCCATGATTCTATAATTTGGGGGCATATGGAAAGAGCTTTGCAAAGATGGTAGAAAATGACTTCTATTGATGCTTTTTTTTTTTTTTTTTTGTGAAGGAAACCAGGAGCATTCCTGCTGCATAAAAACCAGCAGGCAGTAAAGGAATTCTTTGTAGTGTGATACTTTGCTTTTCATGCTTTTTCTGATTGAAAATCTAACACTTCACATCTCAGAGTCTCAATTTTCCCATGACTAATGTATGGATGGTAAACTGCTTCAAAAGCCATTATGAGAGTTGTCTGAGATATTTAAAAAGCAGTGGGATGGGTAAAGTACTGTCCAAATAGGAGTGGCCACAGTTTTAGGTGGGCTCAATAGATAATAGAATGAAAAAAATATGCTGGGAATGTGGTGGTGAGGAATCCAAACATTGGAATCACACCCCTCAGTGGGCAGCCTGACTCTACCATTCAAAGTTACATGGCATTGAACAGGGTACTTTTTCTCTCTAAGTCTTAACTTCTTCAAGACCCAAACAAGAATGGTAACAGGTATTTTTTTTTTTTGGATGGGGGATAAATTCAAGTACATGTTGCATGGTAAACGTTTAAATATTTATAGTTAAATATAATGTTTAAATATATAATAGTTAAATAAGTTATTTAATAAATATTAAATAAATGTTTAAATAAAAATGTTAAATATTTATTATTAATATATACCCTTTAATGCTGGATATTTCTATCAAAAAGCAGTCAAAAATGTGGTTTCTTCCATTTCCGGCTATGATCACAGGTAGATCACTCTCCTAACTGATTATTAAAGAAAGTATTAACACCTCCATTAATGGTGGTGAGGAATAAGTGAACTAACAATGAAAATGTTTGGTGCAGTGCTCAACCTCTAATAAGCTCTGACTATCACTTGGTGAAAAAAATTTGGAGTCAAATTGTATGGATTCAAATCTCATTTTCAGTATTTATTAGTCACTTGATCCTGTAGCAAATTATTTAACCTCCTGTAAGTCAGTGTCTTCTTCATCCAAATAAGACAACAAGTAACTTATTTCCACTAACATGATCCCTTCTAGGGCTATCCATGTTATCACAGATGCATCAATTTGTGTTTTTTTTTTTGATTGATGAATAATATTCAATTATCTACATGTATCAAAACTTCTGATCCTTCATCTGTTTGGGGGCATTTGGGTTGGCTATTGTAAATAGTGCTGCAATAAACATCTGAGTACAGGTGTCTTTTCGAATCAGTGTTTTTGTAACCTTTGGGTAGATTCCCAGAAGTGGGATTGCTGGATGGATTAGTAGTTCCATTTTCAGTAGTTTGAGGGTCTTCCTCATAGTTTCCCATAGTGGCTGGACCAGTTTACATTCCCACCAACAGTGTAAAAGTGTTCCTTTTGCTCTACATCTATGCCAGCACTTGTTGCCCCCCCTTTTTTTATATGGGCCATTCATACTGTTGTAAGATTGTATCTCATTGTGATTTTTATTTGCATTTCCCTGATAATTAGTGATGTTGAGATTTTTTTCATATGCCTATTGGCCATTTGTATATCTTCTTTGGAGAAGTGTCTTTTTAGTTCTCCCCATTTTTCAGTGGACTTTTGCTTTGGCTATTGTCTCTTTTGCTGCACAGATGCTTTTTAATTTGATGTAGTCTCAGCTGTTTATATCCTCCTCCATTTTTTTAGCATCTATAGATGTGTTGAAAGAGGTTTCTTAAATGTAATTCTTGGAGTGTTTTGCCCAAGTTTTTCTCTATGTATTTTATGGTTTCAGGTCTCATCTAAACCTTTTATTCATTTTGAGTTGGTTTTTATATATGGTGTGAGGTAGTAATCTAGATTTATTCTTTTGCATGTAGCAGTCCAGTTTTCTCAGCACCATTTGTTGAAGAGACTATCCTTGTTCTATTGTATGTTTTTTGCTGATTTCAGCAGTATGTACTACTTAGGACCATTATGAATATGAAAAGAAACAATCTATGTGAGCATGTGACTGGTCACTGGTATATACAATAAGAATTAAAATTTTTTGATGTATTATATTGGTGTCATAGGTTTATTAGTCCCATATTTCCTGTTATTAACATGTAATAATAACTGTTCTAAGCTTAAAGTGTGGATAGTAAGACCACCTATCTCACAGGACTCTACAATTGGTCAGCTCTGAAACATTGCTTCAGTGGAAGGGAAATCATTACCATTATGTCCAACCAGTAGTGGCTGGTGTTTTTGCTGTGGATTTGGAGGCTCAGCAATCATGCTTCCTCCCCCAACTGCCCATTTTTTTGATCAAGGTCATCCATTTCTGTCTCCGGAATTTCATCTAGTCTTGGAGGGATTGCTCCTCCCATTTATCAAGGTCACTTTGAATTTTTATCACTATCTTTCAAAGTGTTAACAGCTCTGCCCAAATCAGTGCCTATGTTCCATCATTCCTTCCCTTGATTGATGCCTATAACAGTGACCCTGTGAAAGATCCTTCTGGTAAAGAACACAGTATACCCAGCCCAATTGATCATCACCTCCCAGCTGTGGTCCTTGGACCAGCTGGTCTACCACCTAACAAACTGCACAGAAAAAGCCACAGAAACGAATTTATATAATTATATTATATAATTAATAATAATATATTAATAATAAAATAATATATTAAATTATATAATATATATATAATTTATATATAATTTATTAAATATGCTATTCCTTTCCTGCAAAACCTCGACTAATTTATTTTCTAATACCCCATGACTATTTATGATTTTTCCCTTTATCTAAAGTGATTAAATCATTGGTCTATAGTCAATAGAACATGATGGCTTAATACAGTTAATTTTATTTTTTAATACCCCACCCAAAAGTAAGCAATACATTTGCACTATTATCCAGCCCACACACATAGCTAAAATTAAATTCTAATACTGAATCATACTTTGTGGGACATCCTGGTAATTTTCATCATATTATGTTATATTTCATTTTGATAAATACTGGTCATGACCCACCAAATTTCTTTTACAATCTACTAATGGACTGTGGCCTGCAATTTGAGAAATTCTAGGTAAGACATTTCTGAGATATTATAGAATGTTGTTAAGATCACAGGCTCCCAAGTTTGACCCCTGGCTTCACCAATTAATAGCAGTATGACGTTAGGCAATCTATTTAACATTGGTGAACCTCAGTTCTCCCTTTTCAAGTTGAGGACTAGAGTATCCTCACAGGTTTTTCCTGGGGATTAGATTATATAATATAATATTATATTATATATAATTATATCATATTATTATATATATATTATATATGATTATATATAATATATATATAATTATATATTAATTATATATAAAGAGATTTATTATAAGTAATGGACTGACAATGATGGAGGTTGACACATCTCAAGTAATCAGACTGCTGAAGACATAGGAGAATTGATGGTTTAGGTTCCTGTCTGAGTTCAAAGACCTGGAACAAGAAAGTCCATTGTGTAAGTTTTAAACTGAAAACCAATAGGCTTGTACCCCAAGAAAAACTGATATTTCAAAAAAAAAGAGCGGATGTTCCCATTTGAAGGCACTCTTACTCTCAAGATGGTTCACATTTTTATCTATACAAGGACTCCTACTGATTGAATGAGGCTTACCCCATTAAGGAAGGCAACCTGCTTTATTCAATTTACCAATTTATATGTTGATCTCATCCCCAAACATCCTCCTCACCCAAAAATATTCTCAAAGAAACACTCAGTACATATTTTACCAAATATTTGGACACCTTATAATATAAACTGGCATAGAAAATCAACCATCACAGGAAGGGACAGTGGAATAGCTAGAGGTTGGTGTAGGAAGAATTGCTGGCACAGTTGTAAGAAATATCACCTCACAAAGCAGTTGATACAAATGGCAATGAAAGAACAAGCATTTGTGGAGTTCTCACCCTATGGCAGGGAACATGCTGGGTCCTAACATGGTGATCTTCTTGTCTCAGCTCCCAGCATTGAACTGTACTTATGGCCATTCCCATTTTGCTAAGGAGGAAAATCAGACACTGAAAGGCAAAGTGACCTGTCAAAGGGGACACTACTGGTTACAAGCAGAATGAGGTTGGAAACAGGGATTTTTTTTTACATTTTATTCTATTATTTTAATTTTTAATAGATTGCACATACATGTTTTACATTATTGTCTACTTTGAGGTTCTACCACCATCTTCTCACCCGTGAACCACCATCTTACTCTCTTGTGTCCATCCTTCCCTGATTTTACCCCTCTTCCCCTCTCTTGCTCTAGGCTTCAGTTTTGCTAAAAGTTTTAAATTTTACTTGTCCTTTTATTTGCTTGTTTTCCCTATATCCTGCATATAGGTGAGATCATCCAGTATTTCTCTTTTTTTTATGGTTTATTTCCACTAACATGATTCCTTCTAGGTCCATCCATGTTATCACAAATGCATCAAATTTGTGTTTTTTGATTGATGAGTAGTATTCCATTGTGTACATATACCACAAATTTCTGATCCATTCATCTGTTTAGAAACAAGAATTTTAACTCCCAGTGCAATGGTTCTTGCAGCAGCACATTTGGACTTTTTTTCCACTTCATTAAAAAAAATTATAAACAAATTGTGATAGCTTTAAAAGCAATTAGATCAGGCTTTAAAAAATAATTTAAAGTGTGTTATACCCAGTTATTTATCCCTAACTGCAATTTTGGGTTACTTTGACACATTGGTTAGAAATTGGGAAAAAGGTTAGCAGTGAAATTGACCAACTCTGGTGGGTGTTTTGATGTTAAGCTGCACTGTGGACACAGAACCAGGAATAGGCACGATGTCCTGGCACCCATGGAAACAGTAATATCCATATCAGCACCCACCACACTCAGATATGAATCTCAGACACTAGCAGCAAAGCCAGAAAAGGTATCCATGCCAGTGATGGCAGGTCGTGTCAGTGGTAGATATCACGAGGTTGAGAGCACTCTGCAACCAGTTATGGGCTCAATTGAAGGTATATGATCAGTTAGTCCTGTCTCTTCTAGTGTATGAGGGAGGGGAATGATGGCCTCTGGACTGTGTATTTTCTATTTCTTTATTAGAATGAGATGAAGGCAGTCCAGTGATTAAGCTGTGTATGAGAATCATTGGGAAGGGATGGATGTATAATTTAAATCCTTCAAATTTCTTCTCCTTTCCATTACCTTTATATATAATTGCTGCCTTTTGATTAAAATTCCTCTTCAGGAACTTTCTGAGCAGAGCATTTTTCCTTATCATCCCAAGAGGCAGGAAATAATCTCCAGGAAAAATTCTACTTGTAATCTAATCTCTAACCATCTATGCATTCATCCATCTACTCATTATTTCCAGTGACATAGACATGAAACATATGGATACCTGCCCTGGGGAAACATGTTGATAGTTGGGGGTCTAAGAATAATACAATGTGCTAAATATGTACTAAATATAGAAATAGCCATGAATACAGTAGAAACACACTGTTTCTGGCTCTCCCATTTTCTAGAATCTAAGGAGAGTCAAACTTGAGATTCTCCAATTAGTAGGAATACCATCTTGTTTGGTGAAAGGGGCTGAGGCTTTCTTAGCAGAGTTGTATGAAAGCAGCTGAAGCAGCACATAGGAGAGGCTGTGAATGCCTAGGTTCACTCAGAGACCTGTTTTGGAGGGTTGACCTCTGAGCCCAGCATATGAATGGAAGAAATCCCGTGGCTGGGTTATGGCAGTAATAAGATTTCAGTAACCTGTAAATGAAGTAAACATCCAGGACCCAGGATGCAGAATGACAGATTGCTGGAGCCATACAAAGGTGAGCATTGAGAGCAGAAGGCGCCCTGTCACTGGACAAGATGCCAGTATTAATGTGCACATGCTGTGGCCATGCCCAGCCCTCAGCCTCACTGCTCTGTTGGGTGATGCTGTGCTGAGCTACTTGCTGAAGTCTTTGCTTCATTATATTCACTTTGTTCTTGAACTTCATAGGGAGGAATATGCTATTCCTTTTACCTGGAATCCTATTCACCTTCCCTTAACCTTATCCTCTTCCCCTGACCACACTTACTCATCCTTGGTTCTGCTTAGAGAATGTTCTGTCAGGCAATCTTTTTGTTTCTCTGTTCTGGGTTAGAAGCTTAACTTAGGAGCTTCCATGCTCCTTGGCTTTAGCTCCAAGTAGCACACAATTGCAGGGCCCGTGTCCAGCGGGCATTTAGCTAATGGTGTATCCTCGGAATCTGCTCATAGGCTGAAGCTGACTCAAATAGAGGCGTAGGGTCTTTCTAGCATGGGTGGCTCAGAATCTAAGCTCATATATGCTGGGCATCCTCTGGAGCTTTCCTTTTACACTGCAAAATCAGGGTGAATTCCTTCAGGGTCTTAACTGGACTGGACAGTAAGGAGGGTGAGGTGAGAAAGGGACTTAACTGTGGAGGGTCATATGTTATGCCTAGGCGGTCTGGGCTTGCCCAGAGGTCTTTTGCTGTGCTTGCTAGTCAACCAGTCACCCTGGGCAGACAGGCATGAGATACTAACAAGCTGCAGGCTTAATCCCCAGTTACCATGGCAACCAGGCATCATGGTGATGGATGGATGCTATTGATTGATTGACAGGAGCCTGGTGTCTTGGCTCAGTCCCTACCCCCTTGAGTCATTTGCATACACATGAAACTGAGAGACTTTCAGCACCATCCTCCTGATTTTTCCCCAAAACTGATTATTTTCCTCTATCATTGAAAATAACCTGTCATAAAGAAGAAAAAGGGGTGATGATATAAAAATCACTCCTACAGCCACCCTTAGCTCTCTCTCCCATAGCTGATATAGATAAGATGGGCCTTGGACACACCCCTTGGTTCAATCTCAGTTCTCTCTTTTTTTGTTGTTGCTTTTAAGAGACTAGGTCTCGCTATGCTGCCCAGGGTTGTCTTGAACCCACAGACTCAAGAGATCCTCAGCCTCAGCCTCCAAGGTAACTGGGATTACAGGCATGTGCCACCACGCCTGGCTGAATCTCAATTCTATTCTTTACTATTGACTAATTGACTCATCTCTAAAATGGGAAAATTTGTATTTTTGTAGTCTTGAATGACAATTAAATGATGTGACAGATGGAAAATCTTTACCTAACACATTGTAGGTACTTATCAAATATGAGAGTTCCCTTGATTTTCTTCATTCAAGCTTGACTTATTGACCTTGCTACAGAGATATTGAAAACACTCATTTTCACACACTCATCTGCCTCCCTCACTCTGATTTTCCAGATTCAGAATGAGGAACTAAGAACTCATTCTATAAATACTGCAGCTTTTCTAGTGAAAACAATAATGCAATATGTGGCTATTATCACTAATTCTAAACCAGATTCCATCCGAAGCACTTTTCATGGTGTCAGTCAACTCATTTACCCTTGAGAACCCTAAAAGGCAGACACTGTTAAATAGACCCATCTTACAGATGATAAAACTGCTACCGAGACATTTCCCAGATAGCAAGTGGCAGGGCAGATTCCAGCTAAGGTTGACTCTATTTCAGAGCCCAGCCCACTGCAGTACCACCTCACAGAGTGATCAAAATCATCTAAAAAGCCAGAGATCATGAAGAGAGCCCTTATCAGGCAGGAGGGAGACCTGACATTGGACCCCCAACATTGCCCAGTGGAAGTAGTTTTCTTTCACACGGCTTGTAGCATGAGGGGCTCATGGGATGAGGGACTTGGCAAGGCCACCACTACTCCAGGCCTGTGATAGACATCTCTGCAGAGCAACAATGTTGTGATGGAACAGAAGCCACCACTGCACTCGGATGTACACACCCCATACCCTGATTCTTGGCACTCCGGACCAAGAATACCTAACAATTATAGCTCAGTTTTGTTCAACACTTGTGTCAGGCCCATTTTTTTTTTTTTACAATTTATTTTTAAAAATACTTTATTTATATATACATATATTTCACATCATTGTAATCCCCAGGGTGTCACCTACCACCCCCACTCCCTGGCCACTCCACCTGGTCCCTCCCTCCCCCAGTTTGTTTGGTTATCCATATATTAGTGAAACCATTTGGTTTCTGTCTTTTTCTTTCTGACTTGTTTCTGCTAATATGATTTCTTTCAGGTACATCCATGCTATCATAAATTCATCAAATTTGTCATTTTTAATTGATGAGTAATATTCCATTGCATATATGTACCACTTTTTTTTTCATCCATTCGTCTGTTTTGGGACATTGTTTCCATGTCTTTGCAATTATAAATAGTGCTGCAGTAAACATCCAAGCACAGGTGTCCCTTTGTACAAGCATTGAGGTCTCCTTTGGGTAGATTCCCAGAAGAGCGATTGCTGGGTCAAATGGTAGTTCCATTTTTATTAGTTTGAGGGTCCTCCACACTGATTTCCATAGTGGCTGGACCAGTTTACATTCCCACCAGCAGTGTAAGAGTGTTCCTTTCTTTCCATATCCACACCAGCAATAGTTGTTGCATATTTTTTTACATTCCCACCAGCAGTGTAAGAGTGTTCCTTTCTTTCCATATCCACACCAGCAATAGTTGTTGCCTATTTTTTGATGTGCGCCATTCTTACTGGTGTAAGGTAGTATCTTATTGTGGTTTTGAAACTATAAAATACATGGAGGAAAACCTAGACAAAACCATCCACAAACTACAATTCAGAAATCCCTTTCTGGACACATCTACAGATGGCAAAAATTTAAGGAAAACATAAACAGATGGGACTACATCAAACTGAAAAGCTTCTGTACAGCAAAAGAGACAACAGGAAAAAACAAAAAGAAGCCCAATGGAAAGGGAAAAACATTTTTGCTCTCCACAAGAGTGATAAGGTTTTAATAACAAAGATTCACAGGAACTCACACACCTAAAAAAATGCAAAGCAAGAAGCCCAATCAAAAAATGGGGAGAAAAACTAAAAAGACACTTCTCCAAAGAGGACATACAAATGGCCAACAGGCACATGAAAAATTGCTCAACATCACTAGCAATCAGGGAAATGCAATCAAAACCAGACCCATTTTTTATGGACTCAGTTAAAACTATTATCATCTCATTTTCACAAATGGGGAAAATGAGACAGACACAAAGAAGCAACTTACCTGAAGCCACACTATGAGTGAATGATAGAATTTACTCTGAACCTCCAAAACTGCCTTTTATAAATCCAGTAAGTCTGCAAAACTGACAATTAGCATTCTCCTAAGATTGTTGAGCGCTTCTAATGAGATAATGCAGATAGAAGTACTTTATAAAATACCAACTCTTAACCAAAGATGGCTTTGTGTCACTGACTAAAAGAACTGTGACTTCCCAACCATTGTAGAGGTCTTGCCTAGATAGGTTGATCTCATCCCATCCTCAAGCAATTCATGTCAGTCACCTGCAAGAGCCTTGAAAGCTCAAGTGATGACTTCATTAAATCTGCAGTATGATTGGGAGGACAGACTAAAAATTTCACAGTTACTAAGGTACATTAAATACTAGACTAGAAAGCTTAGATATAGCCCAGGGAACACACAATGATATGAAGGGGACATAAAGATAGGGATCCTGGAAGTAAAGGAAGGCTTTTCAAAGTCAAGTGGGAAAAACTCAATGAAAGAAGTCAAGGGACCATCTAGTCAGAGGGGACACCAAACACAAAGTCCCAGAGGTAGCTATACTCTCCTCAGGTGGTTGGACAAAAGCTCAAGTGGATTAACAGAAGCTAGTAAGCTAGTCTTCACTTCTCAGCAGAGCCAGTCACAGTTTTCATACCCATTCTTTACAAAGTAATAGCATGAAATAGACTATATGATTCTTCTTTTTCGTTCTGCGCCTGGCTTTGAGGGCAGCCAATGTAGCGAAGCTGCACAGCAGATAGATCACAGCAACCTGAATGGCATTTGTTTGTTGCAAAGAGATAAATAATGCATTACACCTGCTGTTTTCCACCTGATGCTTTTAATCGGAGGAATGACAGAGACTTGCTTCTTTCTGGCACCTCAGAAATCAAGCTGCCTGGTTCTGCCTCAGAGTCATACCAATGCAGCCACTCCATGGAAGTGTGAGGGTGGCACTCACAACTGCACCATGACCAACACCAGGTGGAAGAGACAGGAGTCATGGTGGCTAGAGATATGTCTGCTGGGCTCCTAGCCTGCAGGCGGGCTCAACAACAAACACCGTTGGGGATCAGTGGGAATCTCAGCTCCATCATGTTTTAGATGCATGACTTTAGATAATCAACCTTTATAAATAACATACATCTCAAGTGAAATGGAGTTGCATGAGCTTGGTGTCTGAGGATACCTTCAGCTGCCATGTGCCCTGACTCTTTGTAAGTCACAGACTTCCCTTGCTGGCTGGTGCTCTATTTCCCGTCTTCAGAAAGCAGTTCCTTTTATTGAGTCATGCTGTTCAAATCAAACTGGAATTCTTTTCTCCCAGTGCCACATGGCAGGCTCTCAGCAGACCCTTTACAAGCATAATCACTGCAAGACACCTTCCAGCCCCATTCAGCAGCCATCCTGTAGCTTTATTCAGCAAGCAACCCATCACTCACCTAAGTAATCACTCTGGCTTCTGCCCATGAATTCCTTTCATCCACTTTTGTTTATCGCCGTTGAAGCATTTTTTTAATCAAAACAATTATATATGCTAAATCTTCCTCAGTTAGGAATGCATTAAAAATGACAAGTGCTTGAACAGAAGCATCAGAAGCAACCTTACTCAGTTCTAAGTTCAGTGCTTGAAGTATCCCATCTGAGGTCAGGACTCACTCAGATACCTGAACAGCCATAGGGTGCTGGTGGGGGCCTGGAGGTGAACAAGTCCAGCCCCTTCTTCCATAAATGGGAAACTGAAACCCTATGGGATCACAAACCTATTTGAAGTCCATACAAGGGTGTCAGTGACTGGGAGTTGTTTTGCTTTGCTTTCTTTGAAAATAGACTTGTCTATATTTAAGTACTCCAGGGTGATTTGATACACATTCACCAAGTGAAATGATTACTATGGTCAACTATTTCACACATTGTCTCCTTATAGTTACCATTTATCCTTTTTTTGTAATGAGCATCAAAATCTACTCTCTGTAAATTTCCATATTCTGTATAATAGCATTAACTATAGTCATCAGACTGTACGTTAGGTCTCTGTGCATATTTATCTTACAAAATTGCAATATTGCTCCCTTGACCAGCCTCATCCCATTTCTCCACCTCTCTTCATGTTTGACATATGTGTATGTAGTTTTGTGTGTGTTTGGCTTATTTCACTTAATATAATGTATCATAACTTCACCCATGTTGTAGGAACTGACTGCATAATATTTTCACCCTATATATAGTACCTGTGTACATGTACATACATATTTACATGCATACACATACATACATGCTGGCTACATATTATGTGTATGCATTCATTTCTTTATCCATCCATTCAAGTGACTGGGATGTGAGTTCAGGATTCATGACTTCTGAGATTCTTTCCATCAGACACCCTTACCAAAACGCTCAGGACATTTACTTATTTGCTCATTTTTCAATTCCTCAATCCTTTATTCTGAAAATAGTGATGGAATTCCTCCTCTGGGGTAGATATCATACTGCTATGCTGAGAGAGTGGTAGATAAGATACAAACCCCTGACTTCATAGAGTTTGTAGTTTAATGAGGATGTAGGCAAGCAAATTTTGTTGCTTAAAATGCCAATAATGTGAAAAATACATGTATAAATATATATATATACACATGTGCAAAATAAAGAAATAAAACTTAAAAAAGTAAAGCTCCCTTGAAAATATTGAATCTAATCCTTATTTACTTCAATGATTGGTAATAATTATGATGCAGTTGTATTAAAAGAATGGTATTTCAAAAATACAAACTCTAGTTCGCAACTTTCAGAAGCCCTGATCTACAGATAAAGTTAACTTTCAAGATGGTCAATATGATGTTTCAGTCTACATCCCTAGCCTCTTCTTGCCAAGGGTTGAAACTTCGTTCTGTTCACCTGTAACCTGTGGGACCAGGAAGAAATGACTTTACTGCTTTGAGAATTACTTTCTTCATCACCAAATGTGCCTTCCTCAGTGGGTCCTTAGTTTCAGGTGGACAGAGGCAGCTGATGAGGGACAAACAGTTCCTCATGACCTCAGAAAACAGAAGTCTCTTCTGCCATCTGTTTGCTAACACGATTCTGACCTCTTTGGGGTGCAAACAGCAAAAAGCCCTGTGGCAAATACAGTTATCAGGGACAAACAGCACAAATGCAGCTCTGAAGAGAGAAGTATTCTGATCAAAAATTGCTTCATGGGGTAAATAACATTTGAATTAGAGCTTTCACGAATTTTGGAAACAGTTAAAAAGGAGAAAAAAGGTATTTAAACTGAGGAATAGGTAGTATGTTAAAAAGGAGTTAAAAAGGAGTAGTATGTTAAAAAGGAGTTAAAAACAGTTAAAAAGGAGAAAAAAGGTATTTAAACTGAGGAATAGGTAGTATGTGCAAAGCTACAGAGTGAACATGGTGCTGAGCATGCGTCAGGCACTGTGCTAAGTACAAGGATATATGGATATGGATGAGATGGAATCAATATCTCAAGGAGTTTCACTAGAGAAAATGTAGAGGAAAGACACCTAGCATTTTTGAGTAACAAATCTGTGCAATACATATTCCTTCTCGCCTCAAGAAATATTTGTATTGGAACCCTAAAGAGAACATTGAAACTGAGTTTAAAAACTATGATTTTGATTGTAATCTCTTAGACTACCAAATTGAAGCTAACTTTGTCTATCGTAAGCTGTGAGTAACTGTCTTTTAGCATCTCAGATTTTGTTTCCCTGTCTTCCTGCTGTAGGTGTGACCAGTAACGATATCAAGCAATGCTTTGGAGGTCATGTGGGAATTGGCCATCAAATAGGTGATCTAAAACTTGGAGGAGAAAAATGTGACAACTTTGGAGGTGGCAATGATGGCAAGTATTTAGTAATGGGCCAGCCAAAAAGAAAAGTTAGACTTCTATACATGGCAGAGAGTTACCCTAAGGGGGGGGGGCATATGCTAATTTTTCTCCAATTGACTTCACTTCAGTCAGTGTTATACATGCTGCATAACTGCTAAATGGCCCTAAGCAATGACTCATAGAGGCTCAATTTTGAATTCACTATGAGCTGAAGTCACTGTAGAAATATTTGCTTGTGTGTGGTGCACACCCCTACTTTTTCAGCACTACAGAAGATCAGCATAAGAACTGGGATGAAAGGAATGTGTAGATAAAACCTGGGAAGTTGATTATTGGGATGGAGGACTATCAGGATACAGTCCCAAGCACACACACACAAAAAAAGTCTGCTGAGAGAGTTGAACCTGGTTATCAAGCCCAAACTCAAAGAATAATTACTCAGGAAATATTGAATAAGAATATTTTGTGGCATTTCCTGAACAAGTCAATAAGAATTCATTCATCTACTTATCCATTCAGCCAACATGTATAGAGTAATATTTTTTCCAAGGGACACAAGAATGATAAAACAGTTTATAATACAGTGGATAGGTAGATATGAGACAGGTTCAAGTTTTTCTGACTGAATTAGGCTACTCAGCATCAGGACCTTATGTCAAATTGTTTCTCTCTGATAATCTTTCATCCTGTCTCCATATACCCACAAACACATTCACCTTTCTAGATTAGTCATCTTCCTTCCTAACCAACCCCATCCTTTCTGTAAATCTGACTACATATTTCATCATGTCCCTACTAAGACCCAAGGAGATGTGTGTCATAGCACTTATATTTAATTCCATTCAGCCTATTTAGCTTATAGACGGTACTAAGTAAGCAAATATCATATGAATGAATGAATGGAAGAATAAATGAAACACCATCCATTTTCCCAAATTCTCCATTCACCAAGTTGGACTGGGTTGTTTACCAAGTATCTGTCCTTATCCAGAGGTTGTGTCTACTGATCAAGTCTTGGTCCTTCTCTGCTGCCTTGTCCTGCTAGTTGACTAAGCAGGGCAGAACAAGAGACACATTATCTCTGTTCCAGAGCTTATGAGTGAAGCTTGCCTACCAGCCTTGTGACTTTTGGGGAAATGAAATAACAAGTTATCCTCTTAACAGACAAAAACAGCAGAAGTATGACTGTGAAGGACGTCCTCTCCCTGGTGCGGGGTGGCAGTCTTGACTGGGGCAATGGACTAGCACATGACAGCAACAACGTCACATACCGTTCCTGGGGGAGGTCATTAAAGTATAATCCTGTTGTTATTGATTTTGAGGTAAGTCTTTTCGCAGTTGAAGAAACTCTGCGTCCACAAGGAATGAAAGTGAAGCAGACCGGATCATTTCATATTTCTTATTATGAGCCTATCAGAGAACAAGATGAAATGTAACGGCACACTGAACTGGGGGCCTTTCCCATACTTGGCAATGGGGTTGCCTCACTTTAAACCCAGGTCGCAGAAACTTATTACTTGGTGTGTGCCTGGTTTTATATCAGAATTCCCACAATGTGTCAAGGACAGTCTCTATTACAATAATAATAATAATAATTTGCTTTGTTACATAAGATTTTAAGAATCACATCTGTGGCTGGCAAACATTTTTGCCAAAGGATAAAGTGATGGCTCAGACTTTGTGGGTGACATACAGTTTCTCTCATGTAATTTTGTTTCTGTTTCCATCTCCATTATTATCTTCTTCCTCCTCATTTTTTCTTTTCTCTCTCTTTCTTAAACAAAGAAATTTCTGATTTTTTGATGTTTACAGGATTGAAGATGAGAACATTCCCTTAATTCCTTAGTTGAACAAATGGGGGAAAACTGTATTTAAGCCACAAAGGAAGTAGACTGTCTATAAGTTGTCAAACTTTTGTGATTAATAGACAGGGCAGGCCATCAACAAATGTAATATTTGTGATACTAAAGGAAATACTGTTTTCTTCCTCATTTTATTCTGACCCTTTGCTGATTTTTACACATATATTTAAGACTCCAGGATACATCTTCTTCTGAAAATATGTAGCAACAGTGAAACCCAAAGCACTCTGTTCTTTATGAAGAAAGAGATCAGATGGTGTAACCTTGATTTAATTTCTCTTCTAATAAGTAATGGACCATTTCCATACACCCATAATTCACATGGGGTCTGAAAATCACTATCATTATTAGTAATTTGGGCTACAACTGTAAAACTGATACCAAGAGTAATAGATAAATTTCCATGAACAAGAGAAAGTCTTCCAAGAGGAAGCCTTCCATATTGGGAAGCATGATTTAGATAAGACAAAATATTATCTTTTGGGAGAAAGAACCTGGACTTTAGGGTGAAAGAAAGATAATAGTTTGATGAAAAAACCATAGCCATCTTTTTATGTGTGACCTTAAGCAAGTTAATTTTATGAACCTCAGTTTACTGGTCTACAATATGGAGATAATAAAAAATATTACATGGAGAGAGAGCAGTGAGGATGCAGTAAACGTCAGCTGAGGGAACTGCTTCATGGAGGTTAAGTAAACTAGCCCAGCCTCATCACCAGTGCAGGGCAGGTGAGTTATATCTGACTCACCTGTTGCCCCAAATCTTATCACAACCCATGTTCCCCAAGAAGTTAGGATTCTGTGCATTGATCCACTGATATTTTGAAACTATGAAAGTGACACAGCTAGAGTTGTGCTTCAAAAAGAGAGAATTACAGAAATATGAAGAGTCACTGAAAGGCGAGATAAGGAGAAAGACAGACACCACAGACAAGGAGTGTAGGCCAGTTGGCCTATTTGAAGTGTGATGCTCAGAATAGCAGCTGAGTCTGATTCACATGCATATCCCCAGAGCTCGGCAAGTGCTAACTTATAGCAGGTATTTGGAGGGAGTGAATACAGAGATTGCAGAAATTATGTCTGATGTTGTGCTACATTCTACATTATACGTGTTGGATATCTCATTGTGTGATTTCCACCGCACCACTTGCCTTTCTGATTCTGTTTTATCATCTATGAAGTGAAACAAGACTATTGTCTATATCTTTTCAGATTTGAATATTTTAAGATTCTTTTTATTCCTCTCTCCCCTTCCTTCAGTCCCCACCGGCTCTTCCCAAGGAGTTTCTTTTTCTTCTTTCTGAGGGTTCTAATAGCGAGGAGGGAGAGATGGGGGAATGAGCACTTTGCCCGGTCAGAAGGTCAAAGGAAAGTTACCCAGCTGACCCTGGCCTCCCCTGGAACTAAGAGCCACCTTTAGCCAGGGCAAAGGGCAGTCAACTCTGTACTGACCTCCTGACAGTAAGGCTAAGTTCCCTGAATTTCCAGTAAGCGCTCTCCCCTTGGCTGGGGGCCTAACCGGTTCTGACATGTCCAGCCTGGTGCCCTTAGCTGCAGCCCCTGACCACAGCCCAAGGTCTGTTTGCCACTGGTCTGTCTGTACATACTTTCCAGAACCTATCCAAGGTGATGGCGGGTGCCTCTATTGACTTCAGGCTAGAAAGTGAGATTATGCCACCATGCTCAGTCCTGAGTTTGCATTGCCCTGTGACCTGGATACTATTCCCCTCTCAGGGCCCCATGCTACTCTCTTGTAGAATGCTAGGTTAGAAGCAGAGCTTTCATTTTGTGATGACAATGATTTTATTATTGCACTATAGGCATGCTGCAGATTACCATAACATACATAGAATTTGAAAAACTTAGGTTTTTAAAAAAACTATCATCACATCTATCTCATAAGATCAGTGCCTTATTTTATGGTGTTCTTCCCTGTTGCAGGGGTATCTCATGCTCATTACTTTCTTAGACTCTTATAAGAATTCCAGGAGGTAGGTTATGATTCCCATTTTGTAGATAACTAAGTCCAGATTTAGTGCAGAGTAGTTAAGAGCTCTAGGATACATACCTGAGAGGTGAGCAGAATTTATTTAACTTTTACTATGTGCCAGGTCCTTCCCATCTATCAGCTTTAATTACAATAAACCCAGAGAGTAGGGCTATTGTTTTCACTCTGCGGAGCAGGAGGTAAGTCTCCAAATGCAACATGACAGAGACCACATTGTTAGAAGGAGGAAAGCTGGGATTTGAAGCCAGTCTCTCAGGCTCCAGCTTCAGTGCTCTCTACTGCATTTACTACTTCCACCCCGGAGTGACTTTATCCACCAAGAGACATTTGGCAATGTCTGTGGTCAGTTTTGGTTCTTTGGACCAGAAGATACTACTGGTAGTTAGTGAGCTTTAACAGTGAGATGTTGTTAAACACCCTACCATGCACAGAACTGCCCACCTCTGCCACAAAGAATTATCTAGCTGAAAAGTCTGAGAAACCTTGAACCCCACCTGGGTTGCCTTAAATGTACATGACCTGCCCCTACTCCACATACACAAACAACTACCACACTCACACCATTTTTACCATCAGGGGGTCACTCAGCAAGAGCATAGTAATGCCTATCAAGGACTTTATTAATGCCTGCATAAAAAAGCTGACGAAAACACACACATGCAGATAGTCTGCATTCTTCTTGCTTTCTGAAAGTGCTAGCAAAGGCAAATGAGCTGGCCAGGGCTTCTGAGTGCTCATCTTCCTCTGGAAAGTATCAGAGTCAGGTAGACCCGCATTCAGAGCAGTAGATCTGCATTCAGAGTTAGGTAGGTGTGCATTCAGAGTTAGGTGGATCTCCATTCCTGCACTAGTCTGTGTGATCCTGAGCTGCTCACTCACATTCTGAGCCTTCACTTCATCTGCAGGCAGGTTAGTACCTGGACTCCAGAGTAGCGCCAAGGATCCCAGGCAGTGGGAGAGAGCTGAATGGGGCTCTGGGTCTGGCACATATCAGGCCTTCCAGGAGCTAGGCAGCCTGTTCCTGGGTCTTCCCTGGAAGCTGGGGTCCCCAGACCTAGTGGGAGGACCTTTCTTCTTTATGTGCCCACAGTTGCAGCCCATCCATGAGCTGCTGCGACACACAAACCTGGGGCCCCTGGAGGTCAAACGCCGGAACCTGCGCCAGGCCTTGGATCAGTACCTGATGGAATACAATGCCTGCCGCTGTGGGCCCTGCTTCAACAACGGGGAACCCATCCTCCGGAACAAGAGCTGCATGTGTCTGTGCCCCCTGGGTCGCCAGGGTACAGCCTGTGAGCAAATGGAGCAGAAGGGTAAGGCCCAAGTGTCCTCCCTTGCTCTCAAGCCTGGCCAGAACCTTTGGGGACCCAGGCTCCTCCTTTCTGTGCACTCTTGCCCAATACTCTAAGAACCCCAAGGCTGAGTTTTTAGAACACCCCCTACATTCTTATGCTTTCTCACTGCTGTCAGACACACCTTTGGATAAGAACCGGTTGATTTGTCTTGCCAAGGGGTAGATGAACAATAGGTTTCATCTCTGCAGGGACACATTAATTTCAAAGCCATAATAATGACCACAAGCTGGCAGGCTTAAAGCAATGGCAATTTGTTTCAAGCTACTGGAAGTTAGAAGTCCAATATTCAGATGTATTAGCTGTTCTTCTGGAGTCTCTGAGTGAGACTGTTCTATGCCTTTGTCTCAGTTTCTAGTGTTAGCTGGCAGTTCCTGGCATTTCTTGACTCGTAGACACACCATTCTAGCTTCTGCTATCTTCACAGCAGCCACCCTATATTTGTTTTCTCTACTTATAAAAACTCTAGTCACTAGATTGGGACCCACCCTAACCCAGCAACCATGGCCTTGTTTTGTTGTTGTTGTTTTAATTTTGATTTAATGTACAAAAACTTTTTTCCAAATAAGACCACATTCATAGGTAATGGAGATTTGGATCTGAATTTATCTTTTTTTTTTTTTTTTTAGGGGAGGGGCTCAATTTCACCCACTACAAGGATATAATCATTCTAGGGCAACGAGTCAAGATTGAAAACAAGTTTGAGGCATGTAAGGTTTAAACATACATAGATACAACATAAATCAGCTGGCATCAGTGCATAGAAGGGAAAATTATTCTGTGCCAGGTCCTATAGCACAGAACTTTATGAACTTGTTTACCCTCTCCCCACTCCAAGCATGGACCTTCTGAGTTAAATATTATTGTAAAGCCCCACATCACAGATGAGAAAACTGGGGTGGGAGAGAGGTTAAATGGCTGCTCAGAGTCATGTAGTTGAATGTCCCAGTCAGGACTTGGACCCAGTAGTCTGAGAGTAGAACCCAACTCTTAACTGTTCCAGCTCACTGGTTTACAATGGCAGAATCAGTAAACTTGAAGAATGAGAATGGATGATCTGAGATAACTGCAGCAATGATCATTTGGGGGAGGAAGGGTACTTCCCAGTTCTCAGATATCAGCCTGACCCCCTTTAAAAGGAGAGGTATGAGGCCTGCCTGAACAGTTAACTAGTAACAGTACAAGAGTTCTCAGAACCAGTGACTTTCTTGGATCCCTGTCCACACAGCAGAGAGAGAGAGAGTGGGCACTATTTAGACATGCCTTGTAAGTGGTTCAACACAGGGCTCAGAGGCCATGCTGAGTCACGTGTACACATTGTGGGCACAGGCTAGGGTGAGGGAGCATGATACCAATGATATCAGGGTGGTGGCAGGTACATAGGGCAGGGTACACCCCCCCCCAGTCCCACTCCTTCTGCAGGATTACAGGCAGCTCATGGGTGTTCCATTAAACTTATTTCAAGCAGGGTGTATGTGTAACTCTGGTGGCCTTGGGGCCATCAGACTAAACTTTTAGCTTGACAGATGGATCTGGCAAGGAAATCTAAGACTGGGAGTTAGTCAGTCACCATGGAGACCACTGACAAATGTCCCTAGGGATTTTCCCAGCAAACCTTTGCCTGTGGGGACCAAGTCACAGAAGGGGGGAAAAGAGACCGTGAGCCCTGCTGTGGCTGCCCCACCAGGGAGTATAATTACAGAGATGGAAGGAACCTGGAGATAATCTAATCCAATGATACTCACACTGGGATCTGAAGAAATTCAGGGTCTTTGGAGCCACCCCAGGGAAGGAAGGGGAGCCTGATAGACAACCCAGCTTCAAATAGAACTGCTCCACTTTCATTTGACTTCCGTGTTGGGGTCCATGTAAGATTTCATTTAGGAATGAAAATAATAATGAAAAAAAATAATGATGGAAAACCTCACTGGATTAGTCCATTCTTTCATTTTATGGAGGTGAAGTCTCCAGATGAGAGAGGAGATGGTCTTGCCCAAAGGGAGTCAATAGGAGGTGGCAGCCCCAAGACGGGGGGGGGGGGGTTGAAGAGCTGAATTTTCAGACAGACCATTATGGTGTGTGTTCTGTTGCTGTATGTAGAGAGTCTGCCACCCATATGTCTGTCACCAGGGTCTGAGGGGGCATGACTTGTAAACTCCTATTTAAAAGGCTGGCAGTCCTCTCCACAGGGGTGTCTTGCTGGCCCTTGTCTCTGAATCCCCAGTTGCGTTGTGCTCCCGCTGACCACCCTTGCCAATGACTCCATGTCATCCTTCCAGAGGAGCATGCTGCCTGCCTTACTCTGCTATCCATCTTCCATGGAACTGCGGATTCCAGTTTCGTGAGATGGGCTCCAAGTGGCCTCTTCTCACTCCATCCAGAGTTTTAAATTAAGTGTGCAGTGGCAAGTAAAGAGGTCTTGGTTGGCTACACCAAAGCATTTCTCCAAGGAGGGGTGGCAGACCACTCTGGCTCAGTGGAGCGACTCTCCCTTCTCATGGGCCAAGCTGCTGCTTGTATGCTAGCTAACCTCCTCCTCCTCTGGGATATTATCTGTGCAGGAGTCAAGGCGAATGGTCGCTGGAGCTGCTGGAGCTCCTGGTCAGCCTGCAAAGGAGGCACCCAGCAAAGGACCAGAGAGTGCAACAACCCAGCACCCCAGAATGGAGGGGCCTCTTGCCCAGGGCGGAAAGTGCAGAGCCAGACTTGCTGAGTGCCTCTGGGCACAGATTAGACAGATACAGCAGACATCAGCCCCCTGCATTGACCACTGGAAAAGGACTTCCTGCAGCTGAGAGAAACATGAATCAATATGGACTCTGTTCTGACAGCTCCCAGGCCTAAGGTCAGGCCATACCATCTACTACCAAAGGCACTCTCTACCCACACACTCAGCAAAGCTGTCATTCAGCAACTGGCTTTTGAGTGTTAACCAGAGACTTGTTCCAGTTCGTAGTACTTTGGATCATTTCAAAATTAAAAAAAAAGGAGAAAATTAAACCTTAATCCTGTCTTATAGGACTTACAGGATGTTAAAGGGAAAAGGATGGCTGATGCTCTTGAAAGAATCTATGACCATAGAACAAAGTTTGATGAGCATTATTTCAGTTCTTTGATAATAATATTTGCTCATTCATAGAATCAATTACTAATTGGTAGAGTGTGCACACACATTGGAATAATGAGGAAAAAAATTAAAGACTGGCTTGAGTTGATTCAATTTTCCTTCATTTGGACTCAATATTTTCTTGTATTCCTCCAGTTAATCGCTCTTATTTAAGTTCTTAGCACAAATATCATATTTCTCTCAATTATTATCTCACAGTAATACACTATTCTTTTTTCGGATTGTGTTTTTCATGGTTAGTAAATCTAGATTGTCCCACATATCCTTTGACTACTTATGACTTGTTCCTCCAAGATCTTGAGGGTAAGGATCAGCTTTATTTGATCACCTTGTCTGTATCCCCAGAGCACTCCCCCTCAAATTGTGCCTTCCATAGGAAGGGTCCTCTATCCCCCCAACCCCTTGTGAATAGAGTGACTAAACTCAAGAGTTCAAAGGTATGGTCCATTTGGTTACCCTCTAGCATGGAGCATGGCTTCAGAGGGGCCAACCAATAGGGTTCAATGTAGTTGACCCCCACCATGGGAGAGTCAACACCTTAGCCTACCTGACATTGCTGCACAGTGCCCAGTCATGCCTCAGACAGACAATGTGTACTGCACTAAATTTTCTGTTCACCTTTTTTCCTATAACCTATAAGCTGCTTGACGGCTGAATCCACATCCCCAGTGTAGTGTGTATAAGAAATGTAATGTCTGCCAACTGCAATATATAATGGTGCTCCTTAACCTTCTAGAATCCTCAATCTTTTTAAAGTAATAATAATCCCTGCAATAATTAGAAGGAATTTTATGACCACAGGAAACTAATTGCTAAGTTAATGCCACAATATGTAATGTATGGAATGAGTGTTGAAGGAGTCTTACCTCATATCCTGAAAGACTTTTGAACTAGGCACAGAGGCAGATCTTGAAGAGAAATTCAGCATGGAACAAAGTTGGAAGATGAGACAGAGCATCAGGAGTATGTGTAGGGGTGTGTGTGTGTGTGTGTGTGTGTGTAGGGGATGGGTACTGGGAAAAAGGTGAATGTAAATAAGTTAGTTACTTAGTACAGTATCCACCACCTATCAAAATATTTTGCCATTATTTCTTGAAAAGATTGGCATTATTGTTAGTATTGAAAATTAAAGCTTTAGAGTTTATAAATTTATTTCTGAACTCTAGATCTACTACCTGAAAGAAAAAAGAGAAAATCCCTTATTCTTTTCATCCTGTGTTTACATTTTACTTTGAAGTTAATTTGCATTGATAATAAATCTCCATTCATTATTTACTGGGGAGTAGTAGTTACATGCTAGAAAGTGAGAGGTGGGATGGGTCAGTCTAAGTGGTCAATTTACAGAGAACATTCAAGCTTGATGGAAAAGCTGCAGTTCTCAACCCTGGTTGCACATTAAAGTCACCCAGGGAGTTTTAAAGACCCCGATGTCCAGGGACTGCACATCAGACCAATTACATTTGAATCTCTAGGGGTAGGAACCAGCTTTAAAAGTTCCCAGGCTATCCCCATGCCACATGGTTGAGAACCCTTCCGAGTCCAGGAGTCAGTATATTTCACTAGGAGGGTGGCATGTGACAAACAAAACAAAAGAAACGGATTGTCGTTACTATTTTATCTACTCATATCAAGAACCCCTGAAGATTTGTTTCATGAGTCCCATTTTACAGCTAAGGAAACTGAGTTTTGGTGAGCCTGAGGCCACAGAGCTGGGAAGGTATGAAGCACGCGTCCCCCAGCCTTTGCTTCACCATCACTGACACACAGCATGAAGTGTTGGCACCTGGACAGTGCAGACCAGAGACAAAGACACTCTGAGGAGGTGAGTATCCTAATCTAGGCTGAAGACCAGGATGAAGCAGTTACCTGGATTGTTGGTGAGCAGAGGCAGTCACCTGTCACCTGTGTCATGGCCACGAGACCAGTGTCTACCCTGCTCCTCTGAGGACACTCCATCCCCAGCAGTTTTTTAAATGAAAATACAGTGGCTGTGTCAGCTTTGGCAGAAGCAGCCCTTCCTCCAGAATGACTGCCTCTCACAAAGCAAAAGGCATAAAGCTATCAAGCGGATTCTCCCTCAGGTCCTTTAAGCAGATCTATAATCTACGGTTTTATAGGTAGTAGATGTAAAAACATGGTTTAAAGATATAATCTTGAGCTTGACAAGGTGTCTTTTGAAAAGTAAATTAATGACAGGATGAAAAGCAATAAGGAGAAGCTTTCTTTTTTTCTTCCTTGAGATAGAGGAAGATCTAAAGAGTTCAGCACTCAATGAATCTCGTCTGAACTATATGCCTTTAGGGTGAAGAAAATGGACAGAGAGAAAGGGTAGCCTTCAAAAATCACATTGCAGAAATGAGAGATGGTGGAGTGAAGGGCTGGCACTGCAATGAGCAGAAGGGCACTTCCAAGGAGAAGACTGAGGCTGTAACCCCTTCACTTGGGAAGTGGGGGGAACCCCCTGGTTAATTCTGTGCCAACCAGTGTCCAGAGCTGGGTGTGCAGGTATAGGAAGGAAGAACACACACTTAGGAGGAGGCCTGGGAACCATGGTTGCAGATTCTGTACAGGGGGCTGTTCCAGCTAGCTTGGGGTGGGGGTGGGGAGCAGGGAAGACAGCATGGAGGAAGAGAGGGGTCAGTAGGGTGTAGGTAATGAGTGGGACTTAGACAAGCAAAGAAAGATGAAGATGGAAAAAGCATATGAAATGGTAACCACAGTGTCACTGAGCTAGCGGATCATGAAGTGGGGTCTGGGGTGGTTACTGCTTAAAAGAATGCTGGCCATTCTCAGGTCAAGTGGATTGACCTGGAATCTTTGGTTAAGTGACTAGATCTTTCCTGAAGGTGTCTGGTGCTGGGTTTCTGGAGATTTTCACAGATGGCCACTTCCCAGCTTGCTGCAGTTACCCAGGTGGTTCAGTGCCCCACAGCCATTCTAACGAAGCCGAAGTATTTGAATGGTATTTACAAGGTTCTCTCTGATGTGAAGTCAATGTATCACTTGATCTTCATCTTCCTTTTCAGACTCTGGGGGCCAACTGTACTGAAAATTCATTGTCCCTAATATGGCAGACAAAGTCCTATATGACTTAACACCAGCTTTCTCTCCATTTCCTCCCATGTGTTCCTTTTTGCTGTTTGCTTTTCACACAAACTGGGGACTCTTCTGCCTTAGGACCTTTGTAACTGCTAGCCCCTCTACCTGAAGTGCTCCTGGCTCTAAATGAGTTCATGTGAGACTCTCATTTCATTTTCGTCTCTACTCAAATATTAACCCTCTATTTTTTTCTTGTATGGCACTTTTATGACCTGAGGATATAGATTTATTTATTCTTTTTTCCTGCTTGCTATGTCTCCCCTGAGTTAACATACAAGCTTTCTCATGACTAGATCCTATGCAACTAGAATAATATTTGGTCATAGTAGGGGGTTTAGTAAATATTTATTTAATGAATGAACTAGTTCCAGTTTAGTTCCCTCAAGACCTTGTGTTTTTTGTCTATCCTAGAAGCAGCCCTGCTCATCAACTGTTACATAGCTTGGTTCTTTACCAGTACTCTTTAGGGGTTTGGGGAGGCATCCGTTCACCTGGCCAAACAATACTGACCCAGCATATTGTCTCACTATATTCATCGGGTGCTACTCTCTCAAATGGCTCTGTGTTCCAGCACTCTCCAAGCTCTGCTTGTTTAACTACCCAAAATGGTGACTTCTTGCAAGGCAAGTGGGCACCCATGCTGGCTTTTGGGTTCCAGTGCCTATCTCAGTGCCTGGTGTGTGGGTCTACTCTAGTATCAGAAAGTAAAACATTCCTATGTAGACTTGGATGATTCAGTAGGTTGCCTATGTGAGTGTGTGCATGTGAGGGATATAGGAATATTATTACCACTAATTTATATTGAAAATAAATCATTTTGAAAAAAAAATTACACAATGTTTTCTTGACATTTCCACATCCCCCAAATAACCTACCAAATCATGCCACATGAGAAGGCTCTACTTTGGAAAGCAAGGGAAACCTGTAAGAGTTTTATTTATTTTTTAATGTGACGCTCTATGGGAGTAGCTCCATTTATTTCTAATTAATTTACATTCATTGTCAGTGTAATTTTCTGTGTCACAACTCCAGGAAGGATAGATTCATATGCTTCATTATACCAACATCCTAGTATTAAAAATTCCATTTTATTTTTTTGGTGGGGTGGGAAACAACCTTGTCCAGGTATCCAGGAGTTTTTCTAAATTGTGCAGTTGTACACACATATATTTCCCAGGAATATTTCCAAAACTTACAATGGACTGCTTAAGTAAAAGGGCAAGCTGTACTTCAGACCCAGCAATATAACTAACTGTACATGAACCAAAATGGTGCCCATAGGTAGTGCCTTCTTTCTTTGAATTATATTTTTTTTCAGGTGTAAATCATTAAAAATTAACATGTGAATGTGCTACATTACATTCACCACTACAAGTCCAATTCTGTCCTTGGCCTGCAAGAGATCTTTTGCTTGCTGCTCTCTCTCTCTCTCTCCCTCTCTCTCTCTTTCTCTCTCTCTCTCTCTCTCTGGTCTCTTTGTGCTAAAATAGAGGGTTCAGCAATAGGCTTTGCAAATGGCAGGCCAGAACTGGTAAGAGAGGAGCTCATAGGAGGTGTTCTCACAGGATCCCTGAACCCAACAATCTTCTGGGAACATCCAAAGTGAGCCCAAACCACTCCTTGAGGCTGGATCTAATAGCATGCCCATCTGTTTCCACTTTGGTGAAGGGAAGTCCATCAAATCAAAATAAAAATTCTGCATCATGGTCTTGGAGTTTTCCCCCCCTCCCCTGGGAGAGATAAAGGAAAATATGTTTCCCTTCTATATTAACAGCTTAAAACGTGAGATAAATCCTTCCATCCTAACCTGTTTTTACAAACCGACTTTGCTGACAGTAGCATGATACATGTCTGATGGATCTATTTGTCCATTCTATTTCTTTGGCGATATCAGCTAAGAAGTTTTATCTGTTATTTGTCTCCTGCCCCCACTCCCATATTCCTAACCAAGCATGTGGAGCAAGCAGTTGATGGATGGATGGTGTTTGGGATAAAAGGGGCCGAATCAGATAGTTTTCAGGATATGAACAAACTGGCTTATTAACAAGGAGGCCCATCTGGCAGGAGGTGGTGGGGGAAGGGTAGGATACCAGACAATGGCCAATGATGGATGGAGGAACACCTGGGGTTGCAAGGTGTAGACATGAGATAACCAGGGGATGCAGCCGCTGATAACAGGAGGGCCTGGGCTCTGGAGCAGCCTCCTGCACCGAGGTGAATGGCAGACCAGCCACTTGACTCTGACAATCCTTCAAGAATGCCCCCACTGCAAATGTGATCCCTATTTCTCCTCCTAAAATGTAATCTACCTGCTCAGAAAAAGAAAGGTCAGTCAGGGTAGGAAAAGACTGGTATTAGGCAGGCTTGGTTTGTTCAGCAGCCAAGATGGGACTACAACTAAACATCTGTCTGCATCGGGCACTTTGGGGCAATAGCAACCCCTTTGCATGTCATGTCGTTCAGTTCTCACATGTGTGCCCTGGGCAGTATTGAACCCATTTCATGAAGATACTGAAAAACAGAGAGGCTAAGACATTTCGTCAAGGTCACTGGGAAGTGGAGGCACTGGGTATTACACCTTTGACTGCTGCCAAAGCCCTCTGAAGGACTCTGCTACTGTCCTGGTGGAATGCCAGGATGTGTCTTTCTTGCCTCAGCTATGCAAATGGGCAGGCAGCAGGCACTTGCCATGTGATCAAGGTGGGTCAGCTTCCACTTGGGGAGCACTGTGGCAATGACTCTTGGATAGAGGTGGTTCTGCCACATTTGAGCTGTGTGGTCATGGGCAAATGGCTCAGTCTCTCTGAGATTGGGTCTCATCACCTGTCAACAGCAGATAATAAATCCTTCCTCATATAGGCAGTGAAAGGATTAAGCTGGATTAGCTATGTGAAAGTTCTTTGTAACCGGTAATGCCATTTGCAAATATTAGTTATTACGCTGTTACATTTTCCCTTAATAACCCAGGGCTTGGGATATAAAAGGCCTCTATATCCTATATTAAGACATCTCCTAGGAGCTCAGCTATTTTGTCTTTCTTGTTCTCATGGGTTGTAGTAGGCTTGGCATTGAGTAGCTTTAAAGTAGTTTGAAGAAAACAACTGAAACACACCAACCTTCACCCCTGCTCTTTTGTTTTTGTTTTTGTTTTGTTTTTGAGACTAGGTCTCACTATTTTTGCCTGTGGAATTGCAGGCTCACGTTGCCCGAGATACCACAGTGCCCCGAGAGGGACTCAAACTGTGATCCCTGGTCCCAGCCGTGGCTTCCTAGGCTGCTGCTTATAGGCATGCGCCACCCTGCCCGGCCCCTGCTCATGTTTTGAGAAGCCCCAGCACAGTGATGATAATGAACAACTACATGTGGAGTAAGGACTGTCCCACCTGCTCTCCTGAGCACAGTGGCTGACATAAACCTCCCAAAACCCCAGGAGACTGCTACTGTCATCACTGCCATCTTACAGATGAAGGAACAGAGGCATATATGGGCACTAACTTGCATAAGACCACAAAGTTAATAGGTCACAGAGTCTGCAATATCCAGAGCAGGTGGCCTAGTAGCAGAACTCATGCTCTAAATGTGACACAGCTAAGAATCCTCATCTGAGGTCAGCTCTGCCTGAGAAGTATGGCATGCCCCTGGGTCAACTTACCCCCAAGTTTCTGATTGCTGCAGCCCTGGCATGTGGCCTAGCATTCAGAAAGATGACTCAAAGGTAACTCATACCCTACAGAAAAATCTGGTTTCATGACAACCTTCAATACACAGACGGTCAAGTATGGAAAGTGTACTGCCCCATGTACTGCAGTCAGCTTTCAGGTGGTCATTCTGGGTTTCAATATACAGATTGGCAAAGGCAGTAGAGGCATAATGTTTGAAGAATTTTTTTTTAATTTTTTTTTTTTTTTTTTGGAGACTAGGTCTCGCTATTTTTGCCCGTGGAACCGCAGGCTCACATTGCTCAGGATACCACAGACTCAAGCAATCCCCAGCCTTAACTTCCCAGAGAGCTGGGATTACAGGTGGACACCACCATGCCCAGCTATTTTTTGGGGACTAGGTCTGGCTACATGCCCCCGGTGGGACTCGAATCACCATCCCTGGTCCCAGCTGTGGCTTCCTAGACTGCCACCTACAGGCATGCGCCACCATGCCTGGAAGAATTTTTATTTCTAAGTTACTCTTTGATCATGCCCTCTGCCACTTCCCAGACAGTCCTCAAATTTTGGGGACCTTGGTGTCTTTGCCACCCTGTAAAACATGAGTCTCAGCTTTTCCACTGATGATGGCAGAGATGTCTGCTCCTTCCTTTATAAAGTCTCCCTGGTAATTTCTGGAGTTCCCCAGAAACCAATGCCCCAAAACATCAGACCCTGCCTGACATAAACCAATTTTCTGCCATTTTTCCTCTGTAATCCTGCCCACAAAACATACAGAAGGTGCCCCCTTGGCCTGCATGGTTACCCCTATTTCAGGGACTGCTGTGCTTCAAACCCCCTGGAGTCACCAAATTCATGAGTTTCCTACCAAACTCACAACCCTTTCCATCAGCTCATTAATTCCTGCAGTGATTTTGCTTGTACTGGCCTACCACTGGCCTCAGGCTAAATGAATGCCATGGAGAGACTCTATCTCTGCTCTCATGATCATCGTACTGGGAAGGATTAGGAAACAATATATGAGCCAATCATAATACAATGTTGGTAAAAATCTGGAAACACTGGCAAGAACACATACTGCCATTATGGATGTATATAACCTGTAAAACAAAGTATTTCTCCATTAAGATGCTCATCACGAAGGTCTCAGAAAGACTTGGCTGGTGTCCCGAGGATTTACTTTTCCAGGCTGTCCTCTCTCCCTGAGTGCTTTTTTAGAAATGTCTGGGAGCAGGCCAGAGTTTTCATCTTTAAGAAAAAAGCTAACACTTTTCTCTAAAGTCTCCAGGCCTCAGCATCTCACCTCGGTTTTCAAAGTCAGCCCATCTACTGTAAGAATCACATTTCCCTTTCAGGATTTCTCTCCCTGTCACCTGATGATTGTATTAATATCAACCCCCATCTAATTTAGATAAAGATTAAATGAGATAATGTAAGTTAAAAGACTTGATAAACTGAGAAGTGCTCTATAATTGGCAACTATTATTGGTATTACTATTGTTAAAATAATTATAATAATTTTTAGTCCCATAGGAGTTTTGTTATTAGTCCAAGGTCACACAGGGAGGAAGTACAGAGTCCCCCACCCCTACCCAGTACACGTGCAGCTTACAGGTTTTCAAATATTCATGCTCTTGGCTGCAAAACCCTCCCAACTCCAGGTTATCTTGTGCTGTGCCTAAGCTTCCAGGACCCCTGCCAATGCACGCAGCCTGAACTGGACCCCACAGATATGGGATCCTTCATGGCTACACCAGCCTGAGTTCCAGTTGCCAAGGTTTACAAAAACCACAGTTTGCATTTATTTTGTTTAATTCTTACATTATGTTCCAGCCTCCTCCTAAATGCATTTGTTTGCAGAAAGAGCCACGAGGGGAAGTTCAGCCCACAAATACGAATATAATTATTACACAGTTTAGCAGTGCCTGGGCGTCACCCGGGTATTCACCGGTGCTATGCAATTCAATTGTCTCTCCTTCAAGACCATATTTAATAGGATAAACAATTTCTGCTAAATGCAATAAACGCAAACCTGGGCTGTCATCTCCATAATCAACTCAAATTTCCCATTAGAAGCAGTGGCTGTGATTGAGATTCAGAATTTAATTTGGCGGCGCTGGCTTCAACGTGCTAGTGTCGGCTTCGTGGGAGTCTCCCATCAACCACAGACAGACCCGCTCTTCCCCATCTCTGGGGAATCTTAAAAGAAGATAGATTATAACTCAAGAAAATTATACAGCCTCTGTATAATGAAAGAGATAAAACATTATTGGATTAGCCTGTTGAAATAACAGTAGATGGCAAAGCAATAATATTAAGCCAAACAAGGGCCCGGCCCCGTCAGCTCAATTGCAGGGACACGGGGATACAGGGAAGCAGATGGAATGGCCATGTTTGCTGCAACAAGCCCTCAGCAGTGAAGAATCAGCTCTTTCTGGTGTCTGTTCTACTGACTCAGATCCCAGAGCTGGTGGGGCCCAACCACATGTGGGTAACATGGATGTGCTAAGGTCTTACGGCCCAGTACTGAGCCCACAGAAAAACTCCAAGCAGAAGATGTGACAAATTAGGTAAGAATGAATAGGGTGAGGTGGTTTTCCTTTAAACCAGCTGGTTTTTTTCCCTGCAATTTGGTCTCAACAAATTCACATAAAGTTCTGCCATTGGACAGGAAGTGCCCAGAGCAAAGCAAATACTAAGGGGGTGTTTTCATATGGGTAAGATGGAGAGCATTAAAGTTTAAATGATCACTTGAGGCAATCAGAAAATTTTTCAAAGTGTAGGTGTTCAGTATTCTAAAGGCCAATTGCTCTTGTATTCTCGTCTTGTACCTCCCTCTCCCAAGAGGTATTAGCACCAGCACCGAAGCAGGAGGGAAGCAGATCGCACTGAGGCCGGGAAGGTTTGCATTGTACCTTGTGCCCCAGGTATCAGATTGAACTTTCTGATGTGATTGTCTTTGGCTACCACAGCTTCTTCTTTATAAACTTTTTCTCATCAGTGACCATTTCTCCTGGTTCAGGTCCTGGCTCACGGTCCTTGGTGAGCATCAATCACTTTGCTAAGCACAGTTCAGCCCAGATCTCCAAACTCCTGCTTCTGACCTACACAGCCACACCTTCCTATGCCTAGCATCAAAGGGAGCCAGCAGCATTGTTAATAACACAGGCACACACAGGCATCTTCTTATGCTACATCTCATCAAAACATTTTTCCTAGTCAAATGTCTATTTGTAGAGAGGGAGGGAATTAAGAGGTTAAAATGCTGCAGCCCTAACAACCTGGTCTGCAGTTCAGCTCTGCCACTTTCTCACTGTAACCTTGGAAGTTACTTGAATATTCTTGACCTCAGTTCTTCCAGCTGTTCAAGAGTGCTCAGACAGCACCCACTTATAAGGCTGTCATGAGGATGGAATGAATTAATACACTGAGTCCCAAGGTTGACACACAGTAACCATTCAATTGAATGATAAGGCATTAATCCTCAAGAGAGGAAGAATTTAATATCTAAGCATTAATTCATTATTGGACACCTACTACATGCAATTCACTGTTAGATAGTGGGACTTCAGTATTCTCAATTCTCAACATCATTCCTGGCTGGTAGTAAATGGAAGTACAATAAAATTGTAGAGATGAGCAAAGTGAGGATTACCAAGATGCTTAAGTCCTTAAGAAACCTGCCATTTTTGTTCAACTCACTATCTCTTCAAGTCAATGTGCATTGTACAAATGACACCTTTATTTTAAACCCTGAATAGTACAGTCCTCCACCCATGCTCCAGTGCCAGCAGGGTGCTGGAAGAGGGGGGAGCTGTCCTGAGTTCCTAAGGGCTCAGAATTCTATTTATGTGCAGCCCACACTAGTACCAACTGTTAAAGCTCCCCTTTCCTTAACAGTTCAGTGTCTCTGAAGCAGGACCCAAGCAGGGACTGCCCCCATTTTGAGGAGGTGGATTGTTGCATTGTCTTTGTCTCACTTTATGTCCTCCGGAACACGGAGACCAGTTTGACCAGCAAGTCCACTTCCCATCAATGGGGACATCTATGAGAAAGAAAGTCAACAAACCTTAATTAGTCCTTATTATACTCCCGTACCCTATGGGTATGATAGGAAATATAAACCAAAAGGTCCCTGATATTCCCCCTCTGCCTCCAGTGAATTGTTCTTTATTCAGGTCACTATTCTTGCCATGCTTCCTTCTACCAAAGGACCTTTGCACATGCTATTACCTCTTGCCTACCTTCCTTTATTCATCTAGTCAATCATAGTCACCCTTTGGGTCTCATTTTAAATGTCATTTTCACAGGGAAAGCTTTCTTGGCCCCTAACCCCTTGTAAATTGTCCATATTTTAAATTATCTGTGCATATTGCAGCGGTTGCTACAACTCTAAGTGTATTTGTGTGATAAATGAAATAATGTTCATCTTCCTTTCTAAAAAAAATTCTAAAAAACAATCTCTGTGGTGATATGAATTGTATTTCATTTGCTGACCATTAAGCCCCACACCTAAGTCGTCACATGGAGGCCCTTAATGGTTGTTGAATGGATGCAACATTTCCAACTTAGATACTCCCCAGCTCTAGGATACAGGGAGTTTACTTCTTTCCAATACATAAAAACAGGGGGTATATTATCTACTGTGAGTGTTGTGTGTTTTAGATGAGGTAATAATAAAAAAAATGCTTTCCCTTTCATTAAACTTTTCTTTCCCTGGAGGATTCTGGCTATCGATGAGAATGGCATGTAATCAATTAGGTCTACCACAATATACTATGTGTCTAGCTGAGCAGCTAACTCACACTGTCATTTTGGGTACATTACTTAATATCTTGAGGCTTTCCAATTTGTAAAATGAGAGAGCTGGAGGGGGGATTCTGAGTCTCCAGTGACCGGTAGAAATCCTGTGACTGTGTCACTGTGTGGGGTGGGCATGAGGTGTGAAAGAAGAGGCAGTGAAGAAGCCCTGAGTACTTTTCTGGGGAAGGGGATTGTGCAGGCTGGAGCCAAGAGCAATGGAGTCAGACTCAGTGCACCTGCACCTGGATTCCTTCACTTCCTAACCATGTGACCCCTGGGCAAATGAGCTAGCAACCCTCACTTCCTTCATGTATAAAATGGGGATACAGAGAATATGTATCCCATTACATCACCATGAGAATGAAAAGATTTGACATATATAAAACACAGAGTGACATTAAGCTTTGTGTTAAACTTAACCAGTATTTATTTTGTTCTTTTAATGTTTAAGAATCATTCTAAATGCTTTACATTTCTCATGTGAGTCTCTAAGAGATCATTAGTGTCATTTCCATTTTACAGATTAAGAAACTGAAGCACAAAAAGGTCAATTACTCAAGGTCACAGTTATTAGTGATGGAGATGGAATTTGTACCCACACTGAGTCCAGTCATTTAGCAAAGTATCAGGTATATGATAAAGTGCCTAATATATGTTCGCTGGTTTTATTAAATGTGTCATTTTCTTTTCTAATGGTATCATCAAAAAGTCACAGAAAGAAAAAGAAAGGGGAAAAGGGATGGGGGCCTTGGAACTCTTAGATAATAAGAGTTAGAAATAATAATAATAATAATAATAATAATAATAATAATGCTAGAAAATCTGATCTCTGAGAGTTTAGTCTTCTGTGTGTTAATTCAATACATATCACAGCTGCTTGGCCACTGGGCCAGGTCATGGGGACATGGAAGTACACAGAACATGATCCCTACTCATAGATGTAGGAGAACCACACAGTTGCACACATCATACAAACATTAAAATAGAATGTGCTACGAGCTATAATAGATGTATGCTCACAGTTTGAGGGATTAGAAAGATTTTAACAGAGGAAGGGACATCTGTGCTGAATTTTGAAGGCTAACCAGGAGATAAATACATAATAAATAATAAGGTAAACATTCCAGAATGATCTAAACAGATGACTTACAAATGCCAGGCATAATATTCCTGAAAAACTCATTGTAAAGTCAGGTGTCTATCAAGTATGAGTGTCCAGATCTCTAGCTCATGCCCCCACCTTGCTCCTTAATTCTTCTCTGGATTTCCCTGGCACCCCCTTTCCCAAACAATTCTCAAAGATTCCTTACTTTGCCGATGTGTGTCTTCACAGGCCACACCTTGAAATCCAGCAGGACAGATGCAGTCACAACGAGATTCTGAGAAGACAACGTAGGGACATGAATCATACCTCATGAAGCAAAGTACTCTGGAGACCAGCCCTTCACATCATTGCAAGTCCATTAGGTTGAAAGAGGCAGACACTTAGTTGAATGGTTTAAAACAAGAAGGTTCAGTATCAAGAATACACACTCCTTTTTTGGAGTCCTTTACACACACAAGAGGGTCTCTATTGCCTTTATGGGAAATGACATGAAGGTGTTGAGGAAAATTATTCCTTAGCTGATATTTGACTTAGCCTTATACATCTTCAGGAATAGAAACTACACTGATGGTCACTGAGACGAAGAGTTGATGTTAAATTTAATTGTCTAGCCTCTGCATGAATACATCTAGTAAAGGGGAACTCCCAACTTTTAGAAATCTCACCCTATCTTTGGCCAGTTTTGATGAGACTTCCCTTATGCTAATTTGTAACATATCATCCTGGCATTTCTTTCACTTAAATTATAGAATTACCCTTCGTGGTCAGATCCCATGAGCATCTCAAGTCTCTGGCTTTCCATTATTCCTCTCTATTGTAGCCCCTTTCTCAGCAGGGGCCCAGTTTCTCGATCCAAATTACACAAGGGAAGGGCGATGCAACAACTGTAGATCTAAGTCTTGAAGTGATGAGCAGATAGCACCCCCTGAAGAACTGACCTTCACTTAGGTGTCCTTAACCTTATGGCAGAACTTATGGCCTCAGGTTTTGATTTATTTCTACTTTGCTAATACCCATCATGTTCAAGAGGGTAGATACAGAGTTCTCTGTAGCTCTTCCTTTATGAGACATATTTTCTCTCGCATTCTCTATTGTGGTCACTTCATCAATGTGGCTTCTGCTCTGACTCCAGCTGGTCACTGGGCAGGGATCTGCTCCTGAAGTTGTATCTGCTGTAGTTGCTCCTGAAGCCCTGTTTTGGCTGCTGGCCTAGGTTCATCCTCAGATTTCTGTGGCTGACCACAAATGAGGAAAAGGATCCCAGACCAACCACTCCCAAGTTTGCTGTGTTCACTGTTACGACCCTATTGTGACCCTGGAAGTTGGTGCTCAAGCTCCCATCCTTTCCACTACCCCTACTCTTCTCACTATATGTTGGTCAGTACAGGCACAAAAGATCTTCCCTGCTCAGTCCTGGGTCCCTTCTTTGATCAGGAGAGATTCCAAGTTCATCCCCATTCCTTATTCAGACTGCAGTCTCATCAACTCATTTTCAGTTTAAAGTTGCATCCAGGGCACCCACTGTGCCCTTGTGGTTGGAACCCAGGGATCCTGACAGCCAGTGTGGCATGAACTAGTTGCCTACATTCTGACTTCTTGGGAGAAAGTCTGCTAACACTTGCAGTAACATGTGATTCACTTCAGCAAAACTCTGGCCAAGACTGGTTCACCTCCAAGCTCAGTGAAATCATGGTTCCTATCTACCAGAACTGCCCACACAGCAGCAGCAGCATCTGTAAGGTCAAAAACCAGTCTTAATGATACATTTCAATTTTAGGGGGCCTGAGGCCCAGGGTTTATTGTTTATGAAAAGCTCTGGGAGATTCTCACGTGCAGCCTGAGCTGAGATCCACTGCCTCTTTGAGGGGAACATCATTGGGGGCTATGACCTGCAGCTGAGTGTGTGGTCTCCATAGTCAGTGCTTGTGTTCCAGGGAGACAGGGCCTTTACTAATGGTGAGCCACACTCAGGTTGCAAATAGGAACCACTAGGGAGGGTTTCAGCATCCTGATGAGGGGGCCTTCTCCTATGATCCTGACTTAATTATCCAGGTTGCAACCTGAACATCAACAGTTCTGAAGATACCAAGTCTGAATCAAGATGGAGAAGTTCAGTGTAAGAGAATCCCCCTGACCACGGGGGTCTTTTCCTCCCCTTGATAAAATGGAGAGAGTCTCCTGAGAACCCCTGGGGCAAAAGACTAGGAATTCTTCTGAGCTGGAGTGGTGTGTGGACTTGACATAACTTCTGACGCCACAACCAGCTCCTTCAGATGATGACTGCTGCAAGGGAGATGGGCAGCCTGGAAATGGTACCTTTCAGGACAGGGACTCCATTCCCTTGGCAGGGAGCACAGAGGCAGGAGCTGACTTCCTTCTGGAACTCCTCCAGGGCCTGTTTCATGTTCTGCCTCATGGTGCTAGAGTAGGCCACATCTGAGGCTGTCACCAGTTCATACAGAGGCTCTGCCTGAGAAATGATCAAAGACATTTGCTTCAGCAGAAAAGAGTTTCCAAGCAGACGCATAAAACAAAGCTCAAAGGGAATAGGCATGGGCCACATGTCCACACTAAGACTGGGTACAAAGAGGCATCAAAAATAAAACAGGAAGAGAAGGTAATATTTAAACCAGCCAGTGGGTTCTTCCATCCGCACCACCCACACATACAATGGCAAGACTACTTGGGCTCAGAAAACAACAATAACAGCAAGATTTATTTACAAACAAGGAGAAACTAAGAGTCTCTGAGCTACAAGCGTTCAGTTATCTTACCCCAGTTCTAGTCCAGTCTCTAAAATCCTAAAACAAAAGAAGATTCCCAAGAAGGCATCTTCTTCCCACTCCACTTAGAGCCAGCATTCTGCACAAAACGGCACATTGCCCAGATGGCTTCTTTGCTCCCCTCCAAACCCAAAGCAGATATTTCACTCACAGTCCAGTTTCCAATAAGTTCAACTCTTTCTCTGGGGCACAGATTCTAATTTTCTTCTTGTCTTCAGAGGTACATAGGTGCCAAGTTTTCCAACATAAACAGATCCAAGATTTCCAGCAAACTATCCTCTCATCAGAGGTTCAAATTCCAGTTTCCAAACAAAAGGTCCAAATTTGAATTTTTTGTAATTTTTTCTCTGCCTCCAGTTGGCCAAATCCTAGGGTACTGACCTTCAGGCCAAAATCTGAAAATTGTACCGTCAGGGCTGAAGCCCATAAAGGTATTTTCTCTGCTTCTCGGGTGGGCTTTTTATCTTTTGCCAGACTCCACCCACAGTGCTTCTTTCCATGCTTGCCCTCAAGGCATGTATCATACCGTCCATTTGTCCTTATTGGCACCTCTTCCCAGCTGCACCACCCAGTTATAAGACCTTAGGAGGGTTCACAGGCACCTGGATAAATGCTCTCTCTGTCCTGCCCCATGCAACTTTCACAAGTAAATTCATTTAAGTCCAGGTCAACAAACACTTGGTGAGCACCTGCTAAGTGCCAGCAGAGAGTGTCTGAGTAATCAGTAAGGTAAAATCCCCACCCTCAAGAAAGAATGTGGAGCTAGCCACAAACACACTCAAGGGTATTTACAATGTAGTGGTCACAGTAACAGTGGAAACTGGGTGGGTGGAGAGGAACTGGTTGGTCAGCCTGTCTCTAGTGGGTGAGAGAAGGTGGTTTTCAGAAAGTTCTTTGAATGCAAGCCTTGCAAGAATCTTATCCAAACATCAAATCTATCGAAATCACCTCATGCAAGGGCCTCCACCTTCAGAAAGGCTTGTCCACCTGAGATGCTCAGAATGCTGGTTATGTGATGTCACTGGGACAGATTCTCTGTCATTTATGGCTGCTACATTTTTCGAGCGTTGAGTTCTCATCTTCTCTCCCCCAATAATTAGGGTGTAAACTCTGGGGTTTGTTGCTCTGCCTATGCACAGTTCTATGGTCCTGGGGCTTAGTTCCAAGCTGGCTGAGAGCCTATAATGAAAGTGGGCAGTTGAATCTACAGCCATACCACCCTGAACGCACCCGAGCTCGTCTAAAGTGGACAGTTGAGGGGAAATAGGATGGATGGTGCTCTAGGGTGACAGCAGCAGGACTGGAGGGTGCAGAAGGCAGAGAAGTGGAAGAGTGAGGCTGGTCATTAAGCAGGCCTGGTGGTGTTTGAGAAAGAGGGACCACGGATGAATATAGTATCCTTGTGGTAAAGTTCAAAGAGATAGTTAGGAATGAGCTGAGCCTCTTGGATCTTGTTTCCACTCCAGGGCCAGGTTCCTCTCCAGAGTTTGTTTGTGATTCTACCCTAATCCAGCCCTGGAGAGTTTAGGGTCTGTCTAAATGCAGGCAATCATGCCTAATAGAAGCCTCCAGTGGGAAGAAAATTGCTTCCATTTCTTAATGCATCTGATGCTGACCTTCGCTCCAGTGGGCAAAGCAAGGCCCCTCAGTGGTCCCATTGTCTCACCGTCTTGTGGTCAATGAATTGATCCAGAGGCTGTTTGTAGAACCATCCAGCCTGCTGGCTGCATGTGGGGGAGGGCTGAGCCAGGAGAAAAGAGGGGTGTGCTGTACATACACCAAACCACCAAAGTCAAGCTCTTCCAACAGCCTGCTTTCCCAGGTGGAGGACCTAGAAAGGCTGCCTCTAACCACTAGGCATTTCCCACTAGCACTGAGACCTGTTCCAGGAGAGAGAGCAAAGGAGAGTCAGAACTGCAGTAAACCTCTCATGTGTGCTACGTGCCAGGAGTTGCACTAACACGTTACAAATAGGATCCCAGGTCAAGCCCATAACATAGCAATTATTAACCTCATTCTCAGGTGAGGTAAAGTTAAAGGCTAAGAATTCATAAATAGCATTGTCAGGATTCTGACCCACAGCTGTGCTTTATCTAGTTCATGATCAGATAATTATTGATAAAAAACAAAGATGTTAAGAAGTTAAATTTAAAAAATCTTAATAATACATGTATAGCCAAAAGGCTGATCTACATATGTAAAAAAAAAAAAATCCACATATTGAACAGCTACCCCAGGATTCTCCTCTATACCTTGCCTGGGAACTGAGTGAAGCAACTCCTCACAACTCCTTGTCTCCCTTTTACTCGTAGGCTAATATAGCACATTTGCTCATTTGGGGGCCTGCTGCTCTCTTTCCTAAAAGTGCCCTCTCTTTATTCTTTTCCTTCCTGTTAGTCATCTCTTTCCCTCCTTTCTTCTTCCTTTTCCTTCCCCATAACTTCCCCCAAAACACTGTTCTAATGACACATGAAACACAGGGCCTTCAGCACACTTGCCTTTGTGAAACTGACTTAACCAGGTGCTAGGAGGTGATAGGCAGGATCTACTGAACTACACACAGTTCTGTCTAGTGGACTGGTGATGACCATTCTTAATGACAAATAATTACTGCAATAGCTAGAATTCAGTAAGTGCTGGGCTAAATATTTTGTATACAATATCTAACTTCATCTTCATTACCATCTGGTTGTCTGTATTCCTATTTTACAGATGAAAAAGCTGAGGCTCAGAGAAGTTCAGCCTATTATCCAGAGTCAGAGCATCAGTAAGATGTGGAAAAGGATTTGACCAGTTTCTATTTGGTCTATTTCTTTTTTGTAGAGGTTATATGGACAGATATTTACACCAAATGGCTTATATGTACAGTTTTATATTCTTCTTTTTCCACTTAACATCATACTTTGGGCATTTTTCCATGCTATTCAGTATCCTTTGAT
Organism: Uropsilus gracilis; assembly: GCA_004024945.1. Lineage (NCBI taxonomy): Eukaryota > Metazoa > Chordata > Mammalia > Eulipotyphla > Talpidae > Uropsilus > Uropsilus gracilis. The sequence continues at coordinate 36,044 of PVHY01003261.1, read as the reverse complement.
AGATGATTTTTATGGCTTCAGAGTATCCTGTTGTATAGAGGAAGTATAATGTATCAATTTTCCCTGTCATTGAAACCTTATGTTGTCTCCTTTTTTCTTTTCCCTTTTGTTGCCACAAATAACATGAAACAAGGCACCTATTTCTACACACATCCTAACTAGTTTCTAAAATCAACTCTCTATTCCATTCTTGTAGTTGGAGTTATAGTATCAAAAGTTATGATCATTGTTAATGTTTTGGGTATATATAGTTAAATTCTTGTCCTAAAGAGTAGAATACCAATTTATATTTCCATCTCCTCGTATAAAAGTGTCCATCTCATATCTCCCATAGACACTGAGTATTACATGTTTTTAATCTTTGTCAATTTGATAGGTAAAAGATCATATTGTGTTACTTTAATTTTTTTTTTTTATTCCTAGAGAAGTAAAATTTTTTACATATTTATTAATCATTGGTGTTCTTCTGAGAGTTGTTTATTTCCTTTGAGATGTGTCTTTCTTATAGTGTTTCATTCCTCACACATTAAGGATTTCATTTGTGGCAAAATTATTTTTTTGCTGTGTTATCTGCCATTTAATTATATTCATGGTTTCCTTATTTGAAATTCAGAAACGATTGTTGGTAGTGAGATCCAGCTGTCCGAATCTGACATTATCTTACCAGGCAATGCTCCCACAACATCTGTATGTATTTTAAATCCACTCTTGGTCAGGGTGATTGGCTTTTAGAGAATCACTGGATACGTTGCTTATCCAAAGGTGTGCGGGCTGTTATTACTGCTTGGCAACTATTTTGGCTTCGTTTTATTCTACACACATGGGTAGAAATTCCGTTTCCTTAAAGGTGAGTTTGCAAAATGACATGTTTTAAGCAGAGAGAATCCCTCCCAGGTCAAAGCCTTCAGAACAGTTAGGTAATTCCCCCCACCCCCCCACCTCGTGCTGAGGAGTATCTAGGAACACAGGAGATAACCTCTCCATTTTCTGACCTCTGATTGACAATGAGCCAATATACTTTGGGTATGTTGTCTGATTGAAAATAAACTTCTGTTACATGAAGTCACTGACATGTGGGGGCTAGTTCACTGTAGCTCTACAGGAGTGACTCGCTACCATAGGCCTTTTTCTACCTCGGCAAGCTGGCAGCAGCTGCTCTCTGCTCTGGGCAATGCCTTCCCAGGCCACAGCCTCATTCTTCTGACTACTATAGACATGTATATGGGTGATAGATGCTATCTAGGGCTGCCAGTTAAATAGAGGACACCTGATTAAGTTTGTATTGCCAATAAATAATACATTTTGTTTTCGTTTTTGTTTTGAGACTAGGTCTTGCTATTTTTGCCTGAGGAACAACAGGCTCTCGTTGCCTGGGGTATCACAGACTCAAGCAATCCTCAGCCTCAGCTTCCCAGGTAGCTGGGATTACAGGCACGCACCACCACGCCCAGCTATTTTTTTGGAACTAGGTCTCGCTACGGGCCCCAGGTGGGACTCAAACCGTGATCCCTGGCCCCGGCCACTTCGTAGGCTGAAGCTTACAGGCACGAGCCACCATGCCCGGCCAAATACATTTTTTTTTTAAGTATAAGTATATCCCTTGAACTATTTGGGAGATGCAGCTACTGGAAATGACTCCTTCTTTGTTTATGATTCAAATTAACCTGAACAGTCTGCATTTTTAGTTGCTCACTTGGGGAACCCTTGGTAGGATTCTTTTAATATAAGAAGATGTCTGGGATTTTTCATGCATGAATAACCATTTCACTGGGTTTTTTTCCCTTCATGACCTTGTGGTTGTTACTACATTACCTTCAGGCCTTTCATGCTGGAAAGAGTTCAAAGACCAGTTTGATTTTTAGCTTTTTAAGACACAATAATTTCTGAAGGTAAAAAAAAAATTCACTGGGAGATGTTTCAATATTATTTAGTTTGCAGATCTTCTGCTTACTTTTCAATGAGCTATTCATTTTACATTCTCCACTCAGAGACTCTTCCCTTATTATGTGCTTGATTAATGCAGCTTCACATTTCATCTTGTCTCTCTCAGGAAGAAGTATCCAAGTTTTACATTTCCACTTCTCTTCTCTCTGTCCATCATATTTCTTTCATGTCAGTGTTTTAATCTCTTTGTCTCTTGCTTGTGCATTATAAGAACATTTTTATAGCACCTTCCACATCACTGACTCAATTTTCTGCAGTGTCAATTCTGTTCTTTATAGTTTCCAATGTAGGTTTTAATTCTGTTATTGTGCCTTTGGTTTCCTATATGCAGCCACTTCTCTTTTCATCTGAGTGTCTAAACATCTCAGTTTCTATTTTTTGTTTCATAATTCTTCATCTTCCTGAATTTTATTAGCATCACAAATTAAATGCATTAAAAATTTACATTCATTTTCTCAATGTTCTAGAGATATTCTTGCCTTCTGAATATACTTTCAACCTTTAGAGTTCAAAATTCCCTCTTTAGAGCTCAAAATTCCCTCTAAGCTCATTGCTCTCTCTTATATCCTCTTTGAACAAAGAGCCTCCTCTCCTTTAATGTTACTAGTAACACCACAGAGCAGTTCATCTGTGATCTCCTTCCCTGTCCACTTGGCTCCTACAAGAACTGTGCCTCAGATCCTGAATTTCAGGACTCGATTCTGTATACAAGCCATGGCCAACACTCTTATGTATAAGAATTGCTTATCTTGTGGACTCTTGTCCTGGAAAGCAATCATCGTTCCAGCTACTGGTAAGTGACTCTGCAGAAAAGAATTATTCTGAGATAACTTGAAGCCATCTGCAGCTTTCTCTTGCCAGAAAGAGTGCATAGAAGCATGGGACACCCAAAGTGTATGTTTCCAACTCAGATTACGCACATACAGAAGTGTCTCAGAATCTCAACAATTCTACCTCCCCCAACTCCTAAAAACATCTCTTTCCATTTCAGCTCACACAGTCTTCCCAGAACTGCAGAGATAGTGGGTGTGATTTATACTGTATTCATTCATGCTGGGCAGACTTGGCAAATTCAGAAGAGTGCTATGCCTCTGAGGTTGTTTGCAGGCCTGCTTGAGACACTTAGGGTATTAAAATGTGCAGCCCCCCCACCCCCATACACACACATACACACACACACACACACACACACACACCATATCCCATGTCTGGCATCTGACATTCCCAATGCCCAGGCTGGCAATCCAACCTATTAGGTAATGAACCAGGGTAACCCATTAATTCTAAGTTAAGGAAAAAAGATTCAGATAAGAAACAGGTAAAAAGTAAAAGTAATGACCAGAGATCTATTCCCCTGTGCTTTGTTCACATTCATGCCCATCTGTGGTACCAACCAATGTCACATGCCATCAGTCAAACCCAGATTTCTCTGGACCAGCCTACAACCCATAACTGACTTTATTCTTCCTGGTATTTGCCAGCAATCGCACCCTAAGTATCACTCCTAAATAAATGGCAGAGGAGAGGATTTGATTGGCAGCCCACTTGTTCTGCAGACACCATGTATTTAACATATAAATAAGGAACATAGCCAAGGTTGGAAAATGTAGACTCTCTCAGTCGAACTCCAGTCCCTCAGCTCCCCTCCTTGTTTGTGAGGGTAAACCCCCAGGGGGTGGATGCTCAGCAAGCAACGACTGTACAGAAGATGGCAAGAAGAGGATGCTTTAAGATGTGACCTGGACACCATGCTGAAGGCCTCATAGGCAAGCACCTACTAAGGCTGATATGTATGACAGTCCTATCCCAGCAAATGTCTTTTTAGTTTAAGGTTGCAAAATTATTCTTGCTTGGGTGACAGGTGTTTGCAATCATTATTTTTTGTTCACCAAACCCACAGGAAAGTCTGGAGGGGAGAGGAGAGGTCAATGATTCAGGTTCAGATCTAATAAGAGACTCGTGAGCAGTCACCGATGGATACAACCTCTGTGACCTTGATTTTCATCAGCCACAAAATGGAGATAAGCATACTTAATTTGCAGACTCATGAGTATTAGATGAAATAACATTCCTAAAGCCCCTGGCAGAGTTTCATGAATATAGTAAGTGCTCCAAAGATGGTAGTGATTATCATGATGTATTATCCTGTCCTGTAACACAGTTACACTTGCATGTTATCTTAACGTAGGTTTCTTCTTGCACTTTCCTCTGTTTGCCTCCATTACCTTAGTTTCTGTAACATTCAAGAGCTTAGCAACTATTTGTTGGTTGAATAAATAAGAGTTTAAGTGGAAAAATAACTGAATAGGTGATCCTCTGATGAAATAAAGAATATTAATTTGTGAAAGCTAATATTAGAAGCTGATTGTTAATTTCTTTTAGCAACTTGGAAGCCCAAATGAGAGGGAGTTGGGTGCTCAGTGATAATCTATTCACCCCAAATGTATTTTCCACTATAATGTATGTATGGCAAAATTAGGGCCTGGATCTTACCAACCTCTGGATCCTGACTCCACGGAAGCTGTTTTCTGAATAGAGGTGCATGTGGGTAAAACAACTGTATGTACCTTAATTTCGATGATGGCCGGGTTGTACTGCACAGCACCTCCCCACTCCTGCATCAGGTCTGGGGTGGGCAGGTCCTTGTATGCCAGGGCAGTGATGTACTCACTTGCCCCACCCCGCACGAGGACCACCAAGTCTTCTACCATGGTGTTTCTCTTGTTTCTGTCTGGAAAGGGTATGGAGAGGGGGAATATTAGGGGATCTACTTTTGCACCCTGGAGTTAACTACACCCAGTCAACAACCTTGTTGTTACAATATTCACTGAACTCACCCCAGAGATGGGGGTGGACAAGAAACTTCCCTGCCTGTGGGCAATCGTGGTGCAAGGAACAAAATGACAGCTGACCTGGTTATATACAACAATACCGGAAACAGAAAAGGAAGGGACTTTTAAGTATTTATAAATGGTAGTCACTGAGTTCATGGGACAAAGATGACTGATACCATATATATATGTACAAAGATGACTGATATCATATATATGTACATACACACATACATACACATACAAAGAGATTGACTTATAGAAAATAGGTAGATTAGCAGATAAAATATAAATATAGACATGGACCAAAAAATCATAGATAGGTAAATAAATTAGTAGATAAATATGTGACACATATGTACTTACAAAGGGACAGCTTGAGGGATCAGAGGGAAACAGACTGGCATTAGATTGAAGATAGTTAAATATGTTCAGTATGTACATACCAAGGGAAAGACTGATAGATTCTTTGCGTAGATTCCTACTAGAATTGTTGGATCATAAGGTAGACCTATTGTCAGCTTTCCAGAGTGGCTGGACCAAGTAATAGTTCTACCAGCAGTGTTAGAGGTTTCTTTTATTGTCACATTCTCACCACCATTTGTTGTTCCCAGTTTTTTTTTTTTTTTAATATGGGTCATTTTTATTGAAGTGAGGCATTATTTTTGTGGGTCTTAGGAAAACTTACTCCTATGTTTATTGTAGTGCTATTTACAATAGCCAAGATATGGAAAAACAACCCATATACCCCCAAATAGATGAGTGGATCAGAGTTGTGGTACAACTCTGTGGTACCACCTTACACCAGTAAGAATGGTCCACATCAAAAAAAACAGGCAACAACAAGTGCTGGCGTGGATGTGGAGAGAAAGGAACACTCTTACACTGTTGGTGGGAATGTAAACTTGTCCAGCCACTATGGAAAGCAGTATGGAGAGCCCTCAAACTAATGAAAATGGAATTACCATTTGACCCAGCAGTCGCACTTCTGGGAATCTACCCAAAGGAGACCTCAATGTGGGTACAAAAGGACACCTGTGCTCGGATGTTTATTGCAGCACTATTTATAATTGCAAGGTCATGGAAACAACCCAAATGCCCCAGAACAGATGAGTGGGTGAAAAAGATGTGGTATATATACACAATGGAGTAATACTCATCAATTAAAAATGACAAATTTGATGAATTTATGGAAACCTGGATGTACCTAGAAGAAATCATTCTAGCAGAAACGAGCCAGATAGAAAGGGACAGAAACCAAATGGTTTCACTAATATATGGTCAACCAAATGAAACTGCACAAGGGGAGAGTGTGGACCAGCTGGAGCAGGTGGGAAGGGGAGGTGGTGGGTGTCCCCCAGGGACTGAAATGATGTGAAATACTATAAATAAATTTAAAAAATTTAAAAAAAAGAGTTGTGGTAGATTGCATATTGGAATATTATTCAGTGATCATAAAAGACAAATTCATGCCATTTGCAATAATATGGATGCCAGGAATTATGCTTGCTGAAATTAATAAGGAAAAAAGATAAATGCCAAATGGTCTCATTTATACATGGAGAAATCAAACAAAAAGTCAAGAAAAAGTCAAAACTAGCAAGCAGACCATAGAACTGAAGGATATAGCAAAAAAAAAAAAAAAGAGGAAAGGAGGGAGAAAACAGGAAAAGGATGAACACAGGGAATACAGTGATGGCTTTCAGGTGACAGGGTGGTGGGAGAACTATGGGGATGTAACATTTAATTAATGAAAAAAAAGAAAAACAGGGAGGGTAAGTTTATCCTAGAAGTCATAATAATGTTATATCACAAGGGAGAAAAAAGTTGTGATTAACAGTTGTTCCTGGGATACAGGGCAATGTTCTATTTAGTGACCCAGATGTGGACTTACTTTGGCAATCCTTAAAGAGTATGTATGTTTTATGCCTGCCTTCCTATGACTGATGCATCTTCCAACCTGGCTCCACCACAATGAACAAATAACTCCTTCAATAAGGTGTGAGTTACATATGCAAGAAATTTTGTAGACCAGCAATTAATACTTATTTTTGTTTTATTTTGGCTGCTTAATAAGTAGAATAGATGAAAGAGCTGCTAGGAAAGCAGAGGGATGGGGGCTGGAGGAGCTGATCAGCTCTTTCTCTACTGCATTGGCTGTGCTGACTTCCAACTTCCTTGTATGACCTCCAAGTTCCTTGCCCCAGATACTTGGCTCTACATTCTGGTTTCAGTTCCTACTTCCAGTCTGGCCTCTCCTGCCATGTAGGTGCCACTCCATGATTTGCAGCTTTGCCAGCACTTTTTGTCTCTGTTTTATCATTATCTCAGGTATAGACAAACCACTTCTGCCTCTTCTACCCCTACCCCAGCATTCTATCTCTAGCTCGGTCAACACCCACTCATTGGAGTATATTTGTAATGTTAGACATTATACCCCCTCTACCTAAAAAGCTACCTACAAATGCAGATTAGTTGATGCCAGGTTAAATGTAGAGCTTTTCCCTGCCTTGTCAACACTCCTATTGTCCATCTACACTGCATAGACAGTATGAGGACAGGAACTCATTCTTAACTTATTTTTGTATACCTAGCATAGTAGGAGCTAGATCAATTTTTATTGAATGAATAATTATTTTAATTAAAACACTGGAATCTCTGGGACTCTGGAAGCCAAAGTCACCTGCTACTCACCTTTTATTTCGTTCAGAATATCCTTGCATTTTCCCCATGACACGCCTAATGTGACATAGACTCCTTTAATGAGAGCACCGGCCTTATATGCATGTTCAGTACAAGTCTGGACATCACTGAGAGAATAATCTGAAAAAAGCAAGGAAAGAGTCTCCTGACCTAAAATGTAATTTACCCTTTCCCTGTTCCTGTGACTTATTCCAGAAGCACAGCTCTTCCTGGCTGTCATGGAATCACCAAAGACTAAGAAATAAATTAGTGGGTGACCAGTCAAGGAAATTCAGCAGCCCCAGCAGCAGAGCAGAGACCCATAGGAGAACAGCATCACCATCCCTCAGCTTCTTCAAAGATTCTCTGAGCTTTTATGCTGTGCTACAAAAGGGTATGTTCAGAGTCCTATTCAAAAAAATGTAACCCATTAAATTATCTGGGGTTGCTGCCTTCCCCTGATTACCTTGCTCTAATTATCAATAGGGCAGAGAGTTTGTTCATTAATTAAGAGAACACATATAAATTGTCTGATATAGTAGCTGACAAAGAGAAAGGATTGTTTCCATCTCCCTTCTTAATTCTGGGCCCACATGTCCTTCCCTAGTTCTCCCTGACATATCTCCTCTCCTGGGCTTGTTGGAATCTTAGGTATGACTGGCAAATACCTTCTGTAGCACTCTGAAGCTGGTGCAAAGAGAGATGAGCAACTTTGACTACTGGGATTGTCTAGCAATGTTACTGCAGATCAGTTTCTCCAAAGCAAAGATCCTCGAAGGAAGTGGTATAAGAAAATATCTGTGGTCAAGTAAGTAAGACAGAAGTTGCCTCAAAAGAGGGAGAGGGGCGAGTTGATGGTTGGATGCTTATGAAACTCTGAAAGGAGAGGTCAGTGTATGTTCCCCCAACTTATTTGATTGTAGATTCCTTTTATCGAAAGGGATTTGAGAAGAGCCCTTTGAAGTCACTGGCATAGAGAGAGAATTTTGACAAGACCAAAGTCACACATAAATTTCCATTTATGCCATGTGTCTTCTTACAAGTACCCTGGGCTATGAAACCTTAGCTCTACCCTGTCAACTGTGGACAGAGGACAGTGGACTTAACCTAACAAGAGCCAAGATAAATACACTGGGGGGCATAAATCAAACCTTACACTTGTAGTTGACTGTAGTTGAAAGATGCTCAGTATCTATATGAAGAGGACTGGAGAGGAGGAATTGGAGTTGAATATTTAGTTTAGATGTTGTGCTAATAATCTGGGACCTTGTCAATTAAACTGTGGTTCATGGACCAGCATCATTGCCATCAATATTTGTTAGAAATGCAGAATCTGAAGCCTCACCTCAAGCGAATTGGGTCAGAATCTACCACTTCCAAGATTTGCATGTCATTTGCATTCACCTTAAAATTTGAGAAGCATTAGTCTTGGAGTGAGGTAAGGTAATAATAGCAAAGAAAGAAGAAATATAATTTGGGGGTAGAACTTATAGAACTTGCTAGTAGTGTGGAAGGATAGAAAAATATTCAAGGTCGACTCCTGGGTTTCTGGCTTGAATCATTTGTTGGGTGATAGAACCTGGCCATATAGATGATTATAGAAGAAACCTATTCGGAGAAAGAACACTAAATTCAGTCCTGGGGAATACTGAGTTTAAAAGAAATGAGGGTCACTATAGTTATTCTAATGGAGGTATCAAGAAGGATTTCAACATACGCTCCTGGGTGCACAGAAGAGATCCAGGACAGATATCTAAATTAGGAGTTATCTGTATGTTGGAGGCATCTAAAAACTCACGAATTCGACGTTCTTGTCCCGATAGAGTAGTGGCAGGAAAGAGGGCTGGCCAGACAGAGGGCTGAGTGGGGAAGAAGCAACACTGGCAAATTTTAAAAAAGGAGGTGGAATCTGAAGGAAGAGTAGAATTTGGGGGAGTAATCTACAACTCCACCTCACTAACTCCTTCTGGTCACTAACAGAAACCTCCCCCATCAACGGAGAGCTCCCGGGGCAGGAATTTCTGGCAGGAGAGTGTCCTGCCAGCTACCATCGGGAATGCTGGGCCCTGGGTGGTGTACCTGATCTCTCCATGGCCTCTTTGTTCATAACGAGCGTGTACTCATAAACTCCCCCGAGTACCGCCTCTGTGATGTAGTGGGTTCCGAAATCGCGGAAGAGATCTCGGTAAGCCCCGTAGCTGTACTCCAGGGGCAGCTGCTTGAGTCTCCGAAGGAACTCGTAGTGGAGCATGAGGCTTCGGCGCTTCAGTTTGTAGTGCGCTACTTCAAGGTTAGAGCGTGCATACAGAAATTTGCTGTTCTAAATGAAATACCAACATGGGAAAACCAGACCTTTAAAGTTAGAAATCTAAAATGGAAAGATGAACTTTACAAATACCATCCAATGTTCTTGGCCTGGGGTTATCACCCTTATAATTCCTTTAGGATACTTGAGAGGAGACGCCTCCTTGATAAGCTTCCCATTCTCATAAATATTCCCATGTCCTTTTCCGTGTGGAAGAGCTTCTGCTTACCTCTTTCTGGTAGCATATGGGGATGTAGGGAGGAGGGAAGCAGAATTAGGCTTGACAGAGAGAGAGAGAGAGACAGAGACAGAGACAGAGACAGAGAGACAGAGAGACGGAGAGAGACAGAGAGAGAGACAGAGAGAGACAGAGAGAGACAGAGAGACAGACACAGAGAGAGAGACAGACAGAGAGACAGAGAGAGAGACAGCAGCAGGAACACGTGGGTCTGCTCTGACAGGATGGAGGTTTGTGGACTTGCAAAGGCAACTCAAGAAAGAGTTGGAATGATTCTTTAAGAAGCTAAATGCTGTCCCACCTGGGCAGATGTCAGCAAACTATCGTGCTACCCCAAATCTGCTGTCTGGTTGTGTGCACCAGGAATCACTAGAAAGCAGCCTGACCACAGCGTAGTGTCCACAGGTGCTGTCTCAGCAGAATGACAGGACTGAGAAGGTGCAAGCAGTCTCTGGCCTCCAAAATCTAAACTCACTATCAGGTCCTTTATAGGCTGGTGACTCCTAGGGGTCTGGATTTTGAAAGGCAGTGCTGCTCCATGAAGGGTGAACATCCAAGAGCAGACACTAGAACCTGAGCTGTAGGGTGGAAGAAAGGTGAAGGGTGGAAAATGTGCCTGGTTCTGAAGACTTTCAACCTGGTAGACCTGTCCATTCCATAAGCCATGGTAGCTATGCCTGGGAGCAGCCCCAGGCCCCTTGCTGTCTGCTTGGCTTTGCCCATCCTAGTTCTTCCTCAGTGACTCATAACTCCCTTCCATTTGCCTCCCCCCTCTCGACATAAGCTGCTCTGTTGACGTTTTTTCTAAGTATTTTAAGTTTCAGTTCCTGCTTAGATTATTATAAAAGCTGCCCCATTGATCCCCCTTCTTTCTCGAATGAGCCTTCAATGCTCCAATCAGAGTTAATGTCCTAAAACTCTGCAAGTATTGTGATAACACCCTATGGAGTTAAAATAAAACTGCACTCTTTACTGCCTTTAGGATAAAATCAATTTCCTTATTAGGAATATAAGAAGTTCTTAATTTTTCTCCCAAGAGTCCCTCCAGCTTTAACTTCAAGTAACCTTGATATTTCCTCTCTAAACTATACATTTCCAGCAATTACACTTCACCTCAGCATCATTCAGCTTTACCCTGTCCCTCAACTCTCAATTCTATTCTCATCATAATAGAATTTTACAGATGCTGTTCCTTCTGTATGTGGAACGTGTTCTTCTTCCTTTTTTTTTTTTACTTGACTTATGCTTAATTATATTTTATTTAAGAATTTTTAAAAATTATGAAGATATTTGAATTTTTTTTTATTGTGGTAACCTTGCATTATAACACTACATAAATTTCAGTGTTGCATCGTTGACAATAAACATGTGTATATACTTTATTAAATTTACCACTAAAAGTCCAATTCTATCCTTCACCATCTATTTATATTTAAGTCCCTACTTAGCTGTTGCTACCTATTTGATACCATCTCTAAATTTCCTAGACATATACTTCATTTTCCAAGATTGCACTGCATTTTCCTTATATTTCCTTTATAGCACACACCATGGTGTGTTACAGCTGATGTAAAAATCAAGAGGAAGTGATTTTCATACCCATTTACCCATTTCTTCCACTGCCTGTACGTCTGAGGGCAAGAATCATATTGTATCACATTGTATCTATATTTAGTGTGAGCTTCATATACTGCAATCAGGGAAATGGGTAGTGATGATGGGGGCAAGGAGACAAGGGAGGGATTGGTAAATGGAGACTCTTCCGAGTTCTCTCCTAACAAGGAAGCTTCTTTTAAAGCACTATATGTCATTGTTGAGCACCACTCCCAACCTGTGCCATCCTAAATTCAAACATGTTAGAAACACTCTTAACTCCTAAGGAGCTCGCAGCTCAGAAGATAAATAAGCAAGGACAAATAATGATTGAAATAATGAATTACTACCCATTTTCTGCGATGATATTTCAACTATGAGACCCTCACTAGTTCTTGTTTCTCATAGGAAGTACTGCAAACATTCTGTCTTGATCTCTTCTGTGTCCCCTTAAACTATTTTCTATCACGTCAGATTCATATTAAAAATTCTTAGAAATAGAGGCTCAAATGTGGCTCTATATCTCTGGAATCAAGGTTTTTCAAATGTGTGCCTGTCATCTGTTCTTCAGCATCATATCCCATCACTTCCCACTCTAATTACTCTGCTTCCTTAAGTCACAACCTTAGATGTCACCTTATGGGATTCAGGGAGCAGACAATGTGATTGGATTAGTAACAGGATATTTTTCTAGCAACATATACATTTAAAGAGATGAATTAGGAGGCAGGAGCTCTTTAGGAAAGCAGAAGAGGAGATGAAGATGCCTGGGCCACTTCAGATAATCAGTGTTAGATCAAAAATTTAGTGAAAAATAATTTGCTGATCAACAAATGTGGAAACAGGAGAAGAGAAAGTCAAATGCGAATCTGCAATCTTTAGCTTGGAAAACTAGAAGGTAGAAAATGCTACCTAACACAGAAAGCTGAGAAAGAACTAGTTTTGGATCATCATCATTTAGACATCCAGGCAGTGGTCCTAGAAGGGTAGGTGGTCAGGCAGAGATGAAGGCAATGATGAAGGGCCAGGGCTTGTCCTTGGAGAGGGAGGCAAGCAGAAGAAGCCACTTGGAGGCTCTGGAGTAATAAGAGAAGATGGGCCCAAATTATAAAGAGCAGACGGGGCTAGCCGAACCCAGAGAAGAAACTGATATGAAACAGAAAAAAAACTGTTGAATGAAGGTGTGGTCTACTCATCAAGGACTTTCTCAAGAAGTCAGAGAGGAGATTATGGATGACAGTGGAATTTCATGTGAATTTTGGGAGGGAAGTCAAATTGCGGGGGATAAAAATTCTCCAGAGATGATTTGATTTGGCAAAGCTACAAAAATTAAGTGCAATGAAAATGTAGGGAAAATCAATCTAGTAGAAAATGAAAAAAAATTATCAATGACTCTGCTGTCTGTCTGGCCTTTGAAACAAGTAAGTTAATATAAGACCAATTTATTTTTTGTAAGAAGGTTTCAGGACAACAGAAATATAATTGGTTGGTGAAAATAAAAAGTAATGTGGAATACAGATACATCCATGGGCAGGACATTTCAAATGGTTACATAGAAATGGAAAGAACAAGAAAACAGTACTTACAGTGAAAGAGTACTTACTGTGTGAGAGAATCGCTTGATTTTGCTAATAAAATGTCTGCTGTTAGCATCTTTTCCACTAATGCCAATTTCAAATTTTGAAGGTATTTTAAAACCAAAGCTGAAACTAGACTCACTAGTTGTTCTTCTGGTGATATTACTTTCAAAATCTGAATATGATTCATATTCTGTCAGTGCAAATTCATATTTGCTTTGGGTCTAAAGGAAGAAAAAAAGCAAAGTTATTTGTCTCCTTTGTCTCACATCAGTTCAAGACAACAGACACCCTAGATTCTCTCTATGTGGCAGGCAATGGCCTATATAGAAAGTCATGGTCTAGTGTGTCCATCCTTGATCCAGTTGGGAAGACAGAAGCCCTCAATGGGCATGTTCAGAGAGACCACTGGATTTGGCATTTAATTGCAGAGGTGCAGTAGAATATTTTGGGCTTGTGGATCTGGCTTGGGCAAAGGGATGGTGGTAACAGAGGGCAGGTATCCTTCTGGAACTGCAGGGATCCTAAAGCAGTTTAATCAGAAGCTGAGAGACTAAGTCACAGGAAGAGGATATGAGAGCCCCAGGTGACATGAAAAATGTGGAGACTTTTAGATGACTGCTCTAAAACTTGGAACTTAGAAAGATGAGCCACAATAGAAGCAGATGAGCCTGGGGAACAATGTTACAAGACAGCAGAGTGGTCAGACTGGCACAGATGTGGGGACAGAGAGGCAGGCTGGTGAGGGATTCAGGGAACACCAGATGAGAGTCTAGTCAAGGAAGTGCACTGGGGATAAGGAACAGGGGCACAAAGATTTCTCAAGAGAACTGATAAGAGCTGTTTGCTTGAAAATCAGTGTTCATTATCCTTTGTACAGAGAATCTGCTTAGGGGCCCTGGCAGGATGGGACCTAGCTGATGAGCTTCTGGATGAGTTCCCACAACGCCTCAGCTGCCCAGGAAAGGAAACAGAGGAGTCTCTGAGTGTGACCTGAGGCAGGACTGCTTGAGCTGAAGTGAGTCCCTGCCATTTTGATTTGGGTAGCTTTGAACAATTGACTTAACCTCTATGCATCCCAGTTTCTTCACTTGCAAAATGGTGATGACTCTTCCTCCCATTAAGCCTGTTCTGAGGGTTGAGGTTGTACTAATAAAATATTGTTTCTCTCCTGGCACAGTGCTCATAAAATGATGACTGTGGACAGTTTAGGGTGCAATGTTCCCCCCTGGGTTAGGAGCTGTGTTACCTAGGATGATAAATGCTCTGAGAATCTTCTTAAAAGCAGAAGCTACTGGGATAGTGCTGGGTACTTTGGGCTCACATTTTCTTTTTTTGTCACTCAGTGTATTGAGGGGCATGCACAGGGAACTGGGAAAGGAGAAGGGGAATGAAGTAGTGGCCAAAACTTCAGGACTTCATACTTTTAGTTATGGAAACTATAATCAAGCTTTTCTAGTCCAGCCTCATATTATAAATGAGGAAACTGAAACCCACGATGGAAGATGACATCAAGTTGAGACAAAGCTGGGATCTGTGGCAGAGCCAGGCCTGGAAGCCAGGTCTTCTCACTGAATCTCAAGTATGTATATCGCTCAGTAACACAGTTCATTCTAAAACCCCCTTTCTGTGAGATTTGCTTTGAAGTTTGTAGGTTATAACACAGGCTCGTATTAGCAGAACATTTTGTAACTTAAAATGCCTAGAAAAATGCCTGGTTCTAACAGACATGGGCATGGTCATAACAGCATCAACAAGATTTAATCTTCTCTGAGGACTGATCATGAGGACTGAGTGTGCTAACCTGACCACCTGAATCCTTTCTCTCTAGGAAGAGCCTTTATAGCTCCCAATTTAAGGAAAGGGAAACAAGGACTCAGAGCATTTAGGATGGTGCAAATGGTAAAATGCTACCAGATAGGTGAGACTCTTAATATAGGCTGGCCTTAGGGACCACAGTAGCTTCTGATGCCACTGTGGGTAGCACTACTGGCACTGCTCTATATGGCAGGTTGGCTTTCCAGCTATCTAGGGCATTTCATGGATGAAGAATTGAAGCTCAAAAAGAAAAAGAGAAGTAACCACAATCACACTTGTACATTAGCAGGGCCAGGCTGTGGATGTTGGCTACCCACCCCACTGCCCATGTGTCCTCATTGTTGTCACGTACCTGTGGGGTGTAGCTTTCCACATTGTATGGCTTCCTGAACCTTGTGTTAAGTATATAGTGAGGGGAGCACCCACCAGCATAATATTGGTGGTCAAGAACAGGGCCCTCCAAACTGTTTGTGAACAAATTTATTCTGAAAGGAAAGCACAGAGAGGGAGGTTAGATGATCAGGTATGTAATCTTGACAGCAGACCTACTCAGCGAAGCCAAACTCTTTGGCACAGGATCCTTCATATATGGTCCAAAGTAACCTTCCAGCTTTGTCCCTCCTGACCATTTCCAACCACAACCAAAAAGCCAGTCCATAGTCATTTGGAGGTGCCCATTCAGCTTCCAATCTGCTCCTGTTCTTATGTTCTCTGTGTCCAGAATAGCATTCCAGCCATTCATGTTTTTATCCACTACTGATCTTTCTGACTGAGCTCTGCTGTTGCCTTGTGGGAAGTGTTCACCGACATTTGGCCTGCCTAGCTGGATTGGAAGCCCTTCTATGATCCCAGGCTTGCTCCACTCACGCATTTATTGTTCTGTGCTATTTCAATTTCCTCAACAAGAATAGTCTTGTGTCTGTGATAACCCAGATCACCTAGAGCCAGATTCCTGGAGTCAGACCCCCATCCTGTCAACCTTATAAGGATTATAACCCCATGGGTTATGGGTTATGGATTATGAAGATGACAATGATGATGATGATGATGATGATGATTTTACAGATGAGGAAAATGAGCCACAACGATGTTGGTGTCTTATCCACCGTAAGTCTCACCGGCAACAGATAAGTCCAAGATATAAAGTGGGGAGTTTTGGTTCATGAGCAGTCTTCCTTTTCTCAACAGGCTGCCTTTCACCTCCCTCCTCATTTATTGTAATCACGTTACCTACTCAACCTTGCAGAGCTTGAAAGAAGGGCATGGTCACTCTTCATCCTTCTACAGATGGCAGGAACTAAGGCCCACATGGACATATGCCTTTCTGGAGTCCCATACTCTGAACTGTATGTCCCCCTCCTGCAGGGTCCACCCAATTCTGCTGGTGGCTGAGAATGGCCACCCTGTGTCCTCCTTAGCCGTGTGACTCCTGGGAAGTCTCTTAACCTTTTCAGGTTGCAGTGTCCTTGTTGAAAAGGTGAGATTATAACAGCTAGCTAGTCAGATGATGCTGAGAGGATCTCCCCACCCTCACTCCATAAAAGAGGCCCTTTCCAGTGACCACCTGTGGAGACCTGATTTTATTTAGGAGGAAGGTGAGTTCCATTCAGGGTCATCACTCTCTCCCTCACACTGCATCATCTGCAAGGTTTTTAACAAGTGTGAAGGGAAGTTCCCCCTCTTTCTGCTGGAGGCTGAGAAGCTGCCAAATGTGGCAGGAAAGCAGGGTGAATGCCAGGGTATTCTGACTCCCCTGACCTCACCGGAGGACTGGACCAATTTGAAGTGGCCAACTGCAGATCCATCTTAGAAAGTCACTCCTTTCCTAACTACACAGGAACCTCTTCAGGGCTGGATCCTCTGCTGAGACCCAGAGATACAGACTGGGATGAACCCTGCCTTGTAAGTTGTCAACAGGATCCCCCCTGAGGTCCAGAAGACACCAAGGCCATCAGATGGCAGGTCCAAAGTGCATGTCCATCCCAGCTCCTGAGTGGAGCCCATGTGGTCACCACACATGGTTCCCTCCGATGGCCTTTGTATACCCAGGGGATGCCCCCTAGGAGCTTCTGGAAGTGTCCACTGAGGGCAGTGACCAGCAACCACTGTACTATAGCCTTCTAGAGAGGAAACTAGAACAGAAGAGGACAGAGGACAGGAGGGGAGGGAAGTGGAGGACAGGGGAGGGAAAGGGAAGGGAGGGCAGTGGGCGGTAGAGGAGTGGAGCTATGTTTGTATCAGTTCCTTGCCTCTTTCTCACCAACATCACATTAATCTTGTACCATCTTACACAACAGGAGGACAGTCACTCACCCACTGGCCAGATGGCCAATTGCCCAGTACTGGTCCATTTCATGCTGACATTTTTTATAAACTCTTTTACAGTTTGCCTCATCTGACCCATCTCCACAGTCGTTGTCCCCATTGCAAAGAAGCCTGCGGTTCACACATCTCCCTGTGATGGAGAAAGGGTATTACTCATAGTCATGCAGTTGCCAAAAGGCAACTGCCATGATGAATACCTACTATGAGCCAGACATTTTGCTGAGCCCTTAGAATCTTTTGATTCATTCAGATGCAGCGCAATGGGTTGGTAATATGGTAGCAGTTTATTCCCATCCTCACCTCCAAAAGATCAGTGCAGCATTTCTCAAGCAATTTGAGGCAAGGTTACTAAGGATGGGGAAAGTGACTATTCCTGCTAGGCAGGAGTCCAAGTGGTTGGAAAGGAAGGAAGTTGGGACTTCCCTTCTGAAGTTGGTGAGAGGAGGTGAGTTAGTTAGGTGAGTTAGAGGAGGTTAGTGAATACTGCAAGAAGTACTAACTGTGTGACCTTCCCTAGGTTGCCTAAACCCCTGCTTCAACCTACTCAGCTATAAAACAGTGATGTCATCATACCTATATCCTGGGATTTAAATGACTTGATGTGCTGGAAAGGTTGCTATTCCCATGATTAGTGCTTTGTGGCCCAGCATGTGTAGTTGATAAATATTGGCAATAGGATTAATATGATCACAAATTCTTTCCACTAAACCTCTGCACCTTTAAGACCATAGCTATTTTGGTATCTTGAGCCTATTAAACTATTTGGTCCACGTGTTTCATTTATTCACAGAAGTTTGTTTCCTTTAAATGTTTCTCCTCTCACTTGACTCACTTTTTATTTGTCTATTCTTGAAAGATAAAGTTCAGGAAACAGGTAAGATTTCTTTCTTAATGTAGGAGATCACTTTTAACCAACGTTCTTGGGATATAAAAGGTAGAAGAATAACAATCTGGTCTTTAAATGTTTCTTACAAGGCTTTTAAACTAAAGCCTGCCGAACAGCCATTATAGCTCTGATCAGAACCATGGAACAATGGCCATAATGAGCCCATGGACACACTGTAAAAAAGTCTCTCAGATTTATTGGATAGGATTTTGCATTTACAATAAGGCCTAGAAACTGCTTTTAGGATCTGTTTCCTGGGAGATCATGAGCAATCGGATATAGAGAATGCAGAGCTCTAACTCCCACCAAAATAATTTGGGGCAAAATATTCTTCTTTTTGCTGGAGACTTAGAGAAATTAGACTTGTTTGCTGAATTAGCAAATAAATGAGTTGAAAGGGCAAGTGTTTATTTTGTTCTGCAGCTGGTGGTTCATTTGTGTGCCCTTTCCTCCCTCTTTCTACGAATGGACACCTGACCTCCTTTACTTTTTCCTTTCTTCAGTCAAAAATTATTTGACTGCATCATATATCAGAGGTTACTCTGGACTCGGTGATGCACAAATTTGGTACAGAGACTATCTTTTCCAAGAATATTTGAATGATTAATGATACCCTCTACACAGTGGGGATGCCCTGGGCCCAGGGCATCCAGGAGAGTTCAGTATGCAGAAAGTCTTCAGGTCCATTGCACACTGAATGTTTATAATAAATATATAAAGTAAAAAGAAATCACTTCTTATTTCCTGTTGAGAAAACCAACATGAAAAAGGTTAAATGACCTCTTCTAGGTCACAAAATCAAATTAAGATGACTCAAGATTTCTAATTCTAGCACACAAACTTAGGGTGTCCTTAATGTTAGTGAATATGATGGGAATCCCCTAATTTCTAATCACAGCTTTTTCACTTACCTGCTGTATGCTCTTGGGAAAATAATGTTTCCAAGTCTCAATTTCTTAATTTATAAAATGAGGATAAAATAACACCTACCTTATGGGCATATGCAATAATATATGTAAAAAGAGATCTGAGATTTGCAGACAAGGAGGACAGATGCCCTAGTTGTGAGCACTGGTACCCCATCATCATATGCCATTGCTCACTTGCCAGCTCTCTCCTGTCCCCTCCACACACTTCTGTGACCCTTTACCTGTATGTGCACATACAAAGCCTTCACATTTCACTTGATTTCTGCATGGTTTGTTGGTAACACAGTCTTCAGTTTCCTTGTCAGGGAGATTGCATGGTTCCCCAAAGAACTGAGCAGGTCGTAGCAAGTAGGCATGTCTGTACTGTAGCAGAGAGAAATGAGGAGAACCAAGGGCATTGGTCCAGGGTTAGACTTTAGCAGAGCATCCAGTTATCTGACAGCTGCTCTCCCAGCCCTCTACATCTTCCCACTTTTATACACAAAGGATCTTTGTGGTGGTCAACTGTTTGCCCGAATGCTTCTACAAGTAGATTTTAAGCTCTCTGAGAGCAGGGGCCATTTTTTTGTATCTCAGTGAAGATTTTCTGGATGTGAGAAAAGTGTGGGTTAGGGGAGTCATACAGACAGCTCTATGATTAAAACCACAATCTCTGAGCTTGATTACTTTAATGAGTTGATTCAAGTATTCTCATTTACTCAGTATCTTATAAATGAAACACTTTGTAGTTATGTGACATTGGAAAAGTTACTTAATTTAACCTTTGTGAACTCAATTTACTAATCCGTAAAATAGGGATAATGAATTTCCCGAATGTACAGTTATGGTGTTTCAATTACACTCACACATAGTCTCATGATGTTGTCTGGCATATAGTAGATATTCAATTCTGGTACTTAATTTTCTTTTTCTATAAATAATTTTTAGCAGTCAATATTTCTCTCTACCTTCCTGTGTTTTTATTCCAAAAATATGGAATTGCTTAAATTGAATTGATTGAGACACAAAATGTTGATATTTATCTTTGGTTATTTTCTTCAATTAGTCATGCCCTCTGGCCTGCCCACAGGAGGTCACAGAGGTTGGCAGTGGTGATGGGAGATACCAGATAGGGACCACACAGAAGGGGAGGTGCCATGGCAGGGGAAGTACAGAGTGCTCCTTTAATTAGGGAAATCCCCATGCAAGCTAGGAAGGGGGGGAGAGGGTGGCTTCTGCCGCAAGTGACATCTAACCTGAGACACTAAGAATGAGTAGGGGTGTCAGGCACACAGAGAACTGTCAGAAAGAAGATGGAGAGACGCAGTTTGGGTAGAAGAAATTGCTGTGCCCAAACTGAGAGACTAGAAAAATATACTTTGTTCCAAAAAATAGAAAAGAAATTCATCATGGTTGCAGAGAAGGCAGAGGGAGAATGGTAAGAACTGAAAAAATACAAAGTCAAAAACTTGGCAAGCAGGATCTTTCAGGCTTTAGTAAGGTCGGATTTAGTATTTTATTAAGGGGCAATTTGGGTGGATTCCAAGTGCTAGTTACAGTCAAGGTCTGATGCAAAAAAAGTTGGGGGGGGGTAGGGGTAGGTTATCAGCCCTTTGCAGAATGACATGTTAACCAGGCATAATTATTATTTGCATGAGATCTGAAAATAAAAAAAAAAATATAGACAACCATTTTCCTCCTCCCCTTTACATTTCCAGAGTCTTTTTTTTTTTTTCCCCCCGCAAGGTTGAGGCTGGCAGAACCCAGTTAAGGCCTACAGAGTTGACTGTGGGAAGACTAGCCCTAGATGCCAGAGACAAGGTTTAGGGAATATGAGAATGGTAGGGAAGAGCTATCCCCTAACCACAGTTGACAGATTTTCACGAGCCCCCAGCCTGTGACCTTGCAGATAGTAATGATGGCCACTGAAGGAGAGTGTATAGCAAAGACTCTGAGTAAACAGATCTGCCTGGCTGGCTGGCTGATTCATTCTGAGTCTTCCTGGTTTATGGTGCAGATGAAGCAATTATCCAGATAATTGGATCAATGTTGATAACTTCAGCAACTGGGAACTGAATGATCCTCCTTGGCTCTCCACATTGATCCAATTAACTGTGTGATCATCCTGGGCCTATTCCCACAGCCTCTTTAGGGTCCTAGTCCATGGCTGGCTTGATTTCCCAAGGAGCTGGGGAAATGACAGCCGTTCTCTTTTCTCTGAAACATCTGCTGGACTCAGGGCTCGTGTCTCAGCCCTCCTATGACAAGGAAGATTAAGGGCAATACTGCAGAGACTGTGTATTTAAACTGCTAGGATACTAGCCAAGAAGTTAGTGGCCTGAACTCAAGACCTGTATGTGCTACCAAGTGAACCTGAGAAATCACTTACTTACTTTGAGCCTGTCTACCTACTTACTTTACAAACAGTATAACAACTATCCTTCCTTCTTTACATGGATGTCAGAAAATAGGAGATCAAACAACACATGTTTTTGGAGCACCTACGATGCACCAGAAATTGGTGTGTACACTGAAGATGTGGAAGTGAATAAGCCTCCAAGACTTTACCGTTTAGTGGAACCCAATAATCAAGGGAAAGTAAATGATATCTGCTACGAACAGGAGGATTAGGAGGCTTTTGCAGCTCACAAAAGGGTACCAATCTAATTGCAAATGGGCCTGAAAAATCAGGGAAGACTTCTCAAAAGAGGTGGCCCCTAAGTGTTTCAAATTATGAGTAGATATTAGTCAGTGAAGGATGTGGGAAGGTCACTCCTGCTGAGAAAGTAGCATGAGTAAAGGCGGAGAGGATATGAAATTGTGAGAGGACATGTGCTCACTGTGCTGGAGTAGGAGATGTTTCATGGGTGCTGAAAAGATGCCCCATAAGATCTAGGCCACAAGCATTTCTACCACAAAAGTAGTTGCCAGTAAGGCAGTTTTGCTCTAAAAAAAAAAAAAATAGAATCACAAGGCATAAATTAGGGACATTAATTATAAAGGAAATGATTAGACACCCCTCTTTTGTTAAAATTTCTTTGTTAAGAGGTATATGTTTCCAAATGGCAAAATGAGTATTTGTGAGTTTTGTGTTGGATAGTGACAGCCCGAACAACAGCCTCGTCTGTTGTATTACAAACAAGGTGAAGGCTACTATTATATTTTATCCTTAAGATTCTGTTTTTTTTTTTTTTTTTTTTTTGAGACAAGGTCTTGCTATGTTGCCCAGGGTAGTCCCAACCCTGTGGACTCAAGCCATCTCCAGCCTCAGATTCCCAGGTAGCTAGGATTACAGGTGCCCGCCACCATGCCCAGCTGCTTTTTTGAGACCATGTCTTGCTATGTTGCCTAGGTTAGGCTCAATCCCATGAACTCAAGCGATCCCAAGCCTCTTGCCTCCCAGTGCTTGGACTACAGGTGCGCATCACCACACCCAGCTTGATTCTGTTGGTATATTGTTTTCCTCTATCAGATAACAAAAATGTCACCATTTTTAATAAACTTATGCTCATCAAGAGTCATATAACTATTTCTTTGTGGGGAATAGGAGGCTCTTGATTCTTCTTTTCCCTCCAGCTTTTCATATTGTATGGCAAATTTGGTAAAGGTAGCATGAGAACTACTGTAACTAAATTAACTAAAGAACCAAGAATGGATACCTCTGAGATTGTGAATGGGAAGCTTCTTTTTTCGTATTTAAAGAGGCCGGTTTGGTAAATTTTGATTTGGATGGGTGGGAAGGACGAGTGTGCTCATCCTTAAGTGCATACTGATATGGATAGTTCTTAGCTGCTCTTTTCAGGCCACTATACCTGTTCATCATTGTATTGACCAAACCTGAAACTAGACAATCAAGTCAAACTTTCAACTACGCATTTTATCTTATACTTCAAAATTGCTTGATGGCCAGTCACATGGCAAAATGTTGGAAGTGAAAATAGTAACAACAAAGAACTTCTGGAGACTGTACAGGACACAGTCTTATGACGTAAATGTACGATGTATCAGGTCTAGGTTACAGAGGATCTTGAATACCATGAGGGTTTAAATTCTAAGGGCTATGGGGGACTTTGAATGGTTACAAACTTGAAAGACAGGCCAGACTGGCTAATGTTTGATAGTGCCCCTGGTGGCACCATGGAAGATGGGTTGAAGGGCAAGGTTAGGGGCATAAAAGATAAATTAGGAAGCTGGTAACATGAGCAAGGCCAGAGAAACTTAGACACAAAAGAAGATCAAAGATAGGACTTGACTGCTACTGAGAAGCACAGCAAACTATGCTTCATAGTGAAATCAATACAAAGTCCTACTATGTGGTAGGGACTGTTGCTAGAACCTTAGTCAGTCTTACTGAAAATCAGGGCTCCTGGAAGCTCAGAGCATTCCCAGTGTCTGGGCACTTACTTTTTTCTTCTGACAGGGATCACATGGGGTCCAAGAGGACCAGCTGGACTGTTCACAATCAATAGACATTGGTGTGACATCTACACTCCGTGTTTGTCTGCTCTTAGCGATGCTCTCGTTGACAGCATTTGACTCAAGAGAGTGCAGACTTTCACTTCTAAAAGGTCATCAGGAGAAAAGAGTCAAGTATCAGAAGGGAATTAAGTGTACATCCTATCATCTATCCATCAAGAAATATATATTTGCTCACTAGCACAAGGTTATTAGTTTATTGTTCAAGTATAGGTTCATTCATCTAACAAATATTTATTGAACCTTCAGTAACTGCTTGACATTCTGGCTAGTTGCGGTTGAAAGAGTATTGAATTCAGATCAAAATTCCATCAGCAGCTGGGTGATCTTGTCTGAGTTTTCAAACTGTATGAGCTTCATTTTTCTCACCTGCATAATGGAAGTATCATACCACATAAACTATTGCTAGGTTTAAATAAGAAAGTATATGTGAAAGCAATATATAATTTTTAAAGTGCTGTAGATATGCAGGGAATACAGCCACAGCTGGGTATAAGATCTTAAGCAATTAAATCCCCATCTGTGAGCCTCTTTTATGCCCTCTCACGTATAAAACATTTGCTGAGAATGAACCATATTCACTGCACTGTGCTACAGGGGATACAGAGAAATACAACACATAGGTTCTACCTTCAAGAACTTTAAGTTTGCCTTATAATAAGAAAAGAGAAACATGTTTCAAGCCCTAAATCTTGCAGACTTTATCTGGAAAGCAAGGTTTAAGGATTCAGGATCAGTGATATGCTTTCTGGCATTATTTTGGCACTGATGTGGAGGTTGGACAGGGGTAGGGAGAACTGGAAACAGGAAAAGGAAATACAAGGCTTATACCAAAAAATCAGTGAGTGATGTGAACCTGCACTATAGTCATGATGCTGGAGAGAGAAGGAGGAGGACTGAGCTATGAGTCATTGCTCAGGTGGAATGGATAGTGATAGATAGAGGATGACAAGAAACAAAGGGTTCTAGGGTGATGTCAGTTTCCTGCTTGAGTGTGTGGACCGGTGGAGAACAAAGGAGCAAAGGTGATTGCTGGGGAAGGTTTGCTTGGGATATGCTGATTTCAGTCCATTATTCAGTAGCTTATTCCCCTGTGGATTTGCACTCAAGAGAGAGATCTGTGTTAGAGATATAGCTCTGATCATAAAAACAATGGAAAACTATGGGAGGAATCATATGGCCTAGTAATTCCATTTTTGGATACTTATCAAAAAATGCAAAAACAGTAATTCCAAAAGATATAGGCAGTATTAGTCTATGTTCATGGAAGTATTATTCATAATAGCCAAGAGTTAAAAACAATCTAATAACACAACTTACTGAGAGAGAAGCAAGATAAAAAAGATGTGGTGTTTGTGTGTATGTGCATATATATATGTATATATATATATGTGTGTGTGTGTGTGTGTGTGTGTGTGTTTGTGTGTAGACAAAAAGACAGGATAAAGTGTAGAAGAGCTAGGACATTACACATACACATACATACACACAATAGTACATGACTCAAGTCTGAAAAAAAGGCCTTACCTTTTGTAACAACATGGAAGTAACCTGATGTTATAATGCTAAGCAAGATAAATCACACAGAGAATGATAACAGTCATACGATTCACTCAGCTCTAGACTAAAAAAGAAACAAAGCAAACAAAACAAAATACGAGCAAAGATACTCTTAAATACAGAGAACAGATTAGGGGTTACTGGAGGGAAAAAAAGAATAGGGAATGGGAGAAATTGATGAAAAATTCAATTCTATCGTGGCAAATGAGAATTAGACTTGTTGGTGATTAAGATGAAGTCATACAGATATCAACCTCTAATGCTGCCTACCTGAAAGTCACACAATGTATATTCCTGTCATGCTTACCCCAATAAATATTTTTAAAAAGCTATGGGAGAATGTTTTTGAGAGAATTGGCCCCAGGACAAGACTTTGGGGAACATCAACACCAATTATCAACCTGGAGAGACTGAGAACTCCCATCCAGGGCATGGACTGGAAGACTGGGGAGTGGGGTGAAGTTGGAGTGATTGGGGGAGGTAGATGGTGTTATATCTGCAAAGTATTCGAGCAAAATGAAACCTGAAATATGCCTGCAAAAGTAACCCTTTTTGTTGGTCCCTGGCACACAGTGGGGTATTAGGTACAAGAGTGAATGAATCTTCACATTCATTCAGGCATGTTATTTAATCTGTCTAGGCTTTTAGCATCCCTATGTGTAAATGATGGATGTATTATGATGTCTATTATTTTCCATCTGAAAGAGATTATGACACTGTAACATCCTTTGCAGTCTATATTTTTAAGGCAAAAATAAAAATAAAGGAGAAGAGGAGAAAGAAAACAAAGCTGTGCCAAGTTCCTTGGCTATGTTAAGTCTTGTGTGAGGTGTTTTATCCATGCTATCTCATTTAATCTTCACAACAGTGCTGGAACACATGCCATCTGCATGGATAATGGGAATGACCAAGAGTCATTCATGTAGCCACTCTGTGCTGGGCTGGTGTCATGCTGAGGTCTGTTTGACTCCAGAGCCTGTGCTGTGTCTGTTGCTCAAGCTGCCTGGAAGAGAATTGGGCCAGCATTCCGCCACCAGTTCTTCTGTGTCTATGTGGGGTCTTTTTCAATCCTGTGTCCAAGACTGAGTCGTTAGGGAGAGCATCACATAGTTTCCACTGTCTCAAAGACATAGTATATCATTCTAGACAAGGTCATTAACAATATATCTGACTTGGCAAAAGTTCTAAAAAGAGGATAATATTAACTACGGTGAAATCCATCTCCATGACCACCCCAGAGACTAGCAAAAATCAATTGCCTAGTAAAGTTGGATCTTTAACGAAAGGTCAAAGATTCTACTGGAAACCACAGGTGGATAAGACTGTTATATGAGGCAGGAGGCTGCACACCAGCAGGGAGGTGCTCAGAATGTGCTCTTCTTTGCTAATTTGCCCAGGTTTGACAAAACAATACTGTCTGTGATTTAACTCTCTGAAATGTGTATATTTGACAGCTCTGCAATCCTCTTCTTATTTTAACTAAAAAACAGTTATATTGTGTTTTTAACAACTATCAACCTAATTTGGGGACATACTTGAGACTGAGTGGCTAAATAATGTGCACAGACTCTATTAAGAGTCACAATTATTTTCTTCTTTGAGATTTGAAAGCCCGTTAATGGGCAAGATGATCACTTATAGAATGAACTTGGTAAAAAGTAGTTATAACCACCAGATCTCTCATTTTTGCAACCAATTTTCATTATAGAGGTGGTGATATAATGAAGTAATCAGCTGAATAAATAGTGTGTTTGTAAATTACACCAGCTAATATGTATGTGGTTTATTAGTACTACAAAATGCAAATATGAAAGAACGACTGGCATTAAACTGCATCTTTAATTCCTCAGAAGTGCATGGAGCCAAAAAGGACTCACTCAGTGAGCGCCTCTGTGTCTGGTTGTAACTGTGCCTCACAGATTCATGAATGACTATAAAAGAAAGCCAGATGAGTGTTTTCACCAATTGACTTGATTTCTAAGTCAGTTTAAAATCCTCTGTTTTTAATTTTGAAAAATAAAAATTAACAAAATATAAATATAAAAATTTGGAAATGAAATTAATAAAATATAATAAAATAAAATATTTATGATAATAGTATAATAAATAAAATAATAAATACTCAAGTTACTCAAGACCAGGATTGGTTCTTGTTGGTTAACATTTTGATAACTTTCCTGCAAATCTTTTTTTTTAAATAACCAAAGAAAACAAGCTGACAAAGCATAGCAAAAAATTATCCTTATACTCAGTGAACAACATACTAATTACCAGGGGAAAGGAGAGATGGGGGACAGGGAAGGATGATCAGGGAGGGGCTTGACTGTGGCACTGGGGCTTGGTTGGGGGTGGGTGGGATGAAGCATGTACACATGGGGAGGTGTGAAGTTGCACCCCAGGTTATATAGTTATGTGTCTGTCATTTTTAAAAAAAATTAATACAATTTGAGAAAAAAACTATAAAATTTCACAGCTGCTTTTTACACTAGTCCTATTTCTCTGTCCTCCTCTTTGGTGGGGGAGGCTATCATCATGAATTTGGTATGTGCCCTTTCAGTCTTTTAAATATTTTTGCTCATCCACATGACAATATAGTTTTTCTGGCCTCCACTAGTACTGGTACCTCACCCCTGCAGCTGACTTTTGTCCATTACTAGTATTCTTCTGAGGCCTGTCCACGTTGATTTACAGAGATCTACTTCATTTACCTAGATGTTCTATTCTAAGACATAAGTTGCATTTAACGTATTCTTTTCCCTTGTTGAAGGATATTTACATTTCCCAAATGTCTTGCAATTGCAAATAATGCGGCAATAAACACCTATCTGAAGACCTTTGGCATGAGTTGCTCAACGTAAATGCCGGCAGAGGAGGTGGCTTTCCTTGAGGTGCGAGGGGTGCTGTTGCCAGTGTGTGGACAGATTTCACTGGCTTCCAATCTCTCACTATCTTCCTAACAGGAGACTCTGATCAAAATAAAGATGGATCCACTGAGGACGGCAGGTTAGGTCAGCAGTAAATTGTGAGCCATCAGCTTATACAGATGGGGCACGTCAATATATTTTGGCTTCTGCAGAAATGCCCTGACACAACAACTTTCTTGTCACACACAATTTGTTAGGCAGCTGCATCCCCTTTGCAAAGAGCATCCTTCCTCTTTGCTAGAAGGAGCAGCTTCTGGGTGGCAGGTTTTCAATTTCTCTTCTCTCTGTCATTTGCTGCTCTAGACATGAAATTTAAAGCAACATCTCAAGACAACAAATGTGGAGCCCAGCAATAGAGAAATGGCATCAAGTACAGCAAGGCAGATGCATGAAGCTGGTGCAGAGGAGATACTGTGCTAGCCAGCGGCAGAAAGATGCAGGGATATTCAAGGGTTCTGAAAGCAAAAACAAAA
Organism: Uropsilus gracilis; assembly: GCA_004024945.1. Lineage (NCBI taxonomy): Eukaryota > Metazoa > Chordata > Mammalia > Eulipotyphla > Talpidae > Uropsilus > Uropsilus gracilis. Next base: position 7,504 of record PVHY01003261.1, on the reverse strand, counting down.
ATTGGATTTGAATACACTTTTTGCTATATATTATGTGGGTAGCCTTAGGATAGTTACACTCTCTCTTCAAGTCTCAGTTTCCTTCTGTGGAAAACTGTAATGAGTAACAATTCCATCAAGGAGCTCCAGAATTAGAGCTGATGTGCCCACTTTGCAGTGGAGACAAACCATAGGTCTTAAGACAGTGCATGGTTCTTTCATTTGATTTGTTAAAGAGAACTAATATGAAAAACTCTCCTGGTTCCTATGAAGGAAGTTCCTGTACTGTCTGTTCCAGCGCTGCAAACTATTGGACCATTTCATGTCATTGACTTGATGCACTGTGTTCAGGACTGCCCCCACGGGACTGTGGGTGGGTGCCAGCAGCTAGCCTGGATTTAGGGAAGGGCTTGCTTGAGACTCACTACACATAAATGAGTCTCTGCTTTCTGAGAAAAAGTTTGCTCTTCAACTTGGTACAAATAAGCAATAACACCCATCTCATGATATTGCTGGAGAATTGAACAAATTTTCCCACCCTGTATTCAAGTCACTGATACTTTATCTCTACTTTCTACCTCAGAATGAATTTTGTTATCCATCAATGATGGTGTCACTCCTCTGTTTGTGTGAAACAGTTTACCTGATCCCCAGAAAAGGCAGGATCTCTCACACTTTTCCATGTCTTGACAAGAACTCCCATCACCCCTTGAGTATTTGGAAAATACCCATTTATATGTCTCTTCCCATTCCAGGGTGTCTCTTCCAGAAAAGTTTCCAGATGTCAGCAGAGCAGGTCATCCAATTCTGGCTCCCCTTCTCCTTCAACAGTGCACACAGTGAGGAACACTTGTGGGCCTTTACCAGGAGAACATGAGGCTCTCTGTGTTGATGTTGAGATAAGGTCACTGTGCTCTCTCTAAACCTCATTCCAGACACATTTCCTTACGTCTTGAACATCTCTGTGTGTATACTCACTACATGCAAGAAAGTCCTTAGCAACTTAGTTCTTCTCAGAGTCAAGTGGAGTTGCTTGATTTTCACAATAACCACTATTTATTCAGTGCCCAAAGGGCAGTGAATGTTCATTGTCCTGCTCTCAGGAGTGCCCAGTGGGTGCTGAGACCAGGGGGTGTGTCCAAGTGGTACTAGGTATACTTTCATACTGTGAGATTGTGCTGCACTAGCACTTAAGGACTAAATGAAAGGACTGGCATTTATATTATTCTTTCCATGAGACTGCTCACAAGGAGGCCTGAGAGCTTCAACTCATGCCAGGAGTTTCTCACACTTTAAAAAGACCCTAAATTGCTCAGTCACTGGAACCTAAATTTGAGCAGTTGCTCAAATTGTTTAAGCTTTCACTGAGATGTTTTTTTGTTTGTTTGTTTGTTTCGAACCCTAATAATGGGTACCAAAAATTGATGAAAAAAATGTAGTTAGGATTTAACTGCTGGGAACATCTGGAATGTATATGAGAGAGAGAGAGAGAGAGAGTGCCAAAGATTTGGGGTTGATAAGCAAGTAGAGCAGGTCACTCTCATATTTTAAAATCATTGATATGAATTGGTTCAACCCCCCATATATATAAAATGAATCCTCTTTTGCATAAAAAAATCACACCAGCGCTTTGTTCAGAATACAGAACAAGCCTCCTATTCTTCTCAGCATGACAAAATACATTTAAACATGCCAGTTTTCTACAGAAACTTTTGTTGAAGTCAGTCGCTTGGTTCCAAAGTAATTTGAAGGGAGCTGTTGATATTATTTTATCAGATACATGCAAATTGCTTTAAGAGATGTTCCCTATTCAATAGGCACGATAAAGAGACGGTCAGCATTATGTGGCTTTCTAGTTCTTGTCATATTATTGATTGGGCCCATTTGTAAGCATCACTTACCTGGAGCCAGACACACTGAGCCCAGTTAGGGCAGCACAGAGGAGAACCAGCTCCATGGGCACCCTCCGAGTTCTGGTCCCGGACACCTCCATTTTCCTCCTGGGACAGGAGAACTGGCTGAGGTGCCCAGGTTCATGAAAAGCCTGCACAGTCAGTGCTATGTTCAGCTTCTGTCTCCAAAGAGCAAACAGTTCCTTCTACCAAGTAAACAGAAAGCCACCAATGGCTGGGAATCACTTAGACTTTGCACGGACAGAAAATTTACCTATGACTCTGGAAACCAATGCCAAGGGTGGAAAAGCTTACAGCAACTTGGTGTTGACTCATTTGTAACAGAGTTTTGGGGAAACAGCTGAGGGGACAGGCTGTTAGTGATGCAACAAGAACTGCTGGCCCCAGGTTCCTATTACCTGGGTTCAAATACTTTCTCAGTCATTTACTGGCTTTGTTGACCTTGAACAAGTCATTTTTGTTCCGAGTTTCCTCACCTACAAAATGATGAGAGTTAAACAGGTTAATTTAAGTGCATAGACCAGGCCATTCATTGGAGCACTCAGACAAGTTAGCTGTTAGTGCTAAGTGGAGTACAAGGTTTGGAGTTAGGCAGGCTGGGCTTTTTGTTCCATTTCCAACCGTGCCTCTTTCAAGCTATGTTTTTTGTTTGTTTGGATTTTTTTGTTTGTTTGCTCGTTTGTTTTGAGCAAGTCAGTAAGAAGCTGTAGCACTGAAGCCTGTCTACCTGGATTTAATTTCATTCAGCATACTGCTAGTTTCTCTATTTTCCCGTCAGTAAAATAGGGGCAACAGTTCATTAACACCTATTTCCTAAGGCTACTTTAGATTTGAATGTATAAATGCATAAAGCATGAAGCCCTTAACTTTCTGGCACAGGTTAGAGAATTCTTGAGTTCAGCTTGCTCCCCTTCCTGCCATGTCTGTCAGAGCAACTTGGGCTGGAAAGGCAAACAAAGAAAAACAGGGAGAGGATGGGTGGAAAGTCAGAGCTGATTGTAATCCGTTGGTGTAAATGATGCCCAGGATGCAGGATGCAGGCTCTGTTTTCAGAGCCCCATGCACATCCCTGCGATCAACAGCCTAAGTGTCAGACACCAGCTCACTAGGTTCCCACAGGACACAGTGACCTAAACTTTGACACAATTGATTGTGGTAGTTAATCATCTGTAACAAAGTAGAAAACTGTGTTTCAAGAAAGATCCATGTCCCCTCTCATGTCATCCTGCATTTAAGGGAGTCACATCCTTTAAAGGGAGGGGCTCCCCTTCTGCATCCTCAGCCTCATAGGCTCATGGTAGAATCTGCAAGGCAGTTACAGGAAGGAATCACGAGCCATCTCACCCCTAGATCTGTGTGTGTTGTTCCCTCTGCCTGGAATACATGCTGCTTGACTTGGCTAAGTATGACTCACTATTTAATTTCAGACTAATGCCAAGAAGGCCCTCCCAATTGATTCTCCTGGGGTTCTTTGGTTGAGGCTCCAAGATTTCTCCTGGAATTCCAACCTCATAGTGCCCCCTGGTGGTTTTAGGTATGCTCACCTGAGGTCTGACCAGGAGCAAGGCAACTTTAGGCTGCAGGACAGTAATACACACGTTTTTCATAGACAGTTCTTAGTGATTTAACATTCCCCCCCCCCCATCATTTTGTTGAACCTAGACAATAGACCAAGGTGCTCCATATTAATGTCCATGCCTCTGAGATGGGGTTCCATAACAAATCATTAAATCTCTATTCAGATGGGTTTTATTTTCAACTTCCAAACTCCTTTTTATTGTTTTTGTAACTTGTAATGACCCTCCTCTCAGGAAGTTCCAGGACTGATTTTTGGTCTGGCACAATCATCACACTTCAGCATTCCTCTGGTTCAGCTGTTTACCAAGGGTACAGACCAGGAGAGTGTTAAATCAATCCTGTGTCTGTAGGCCTTGACATTGTCATAGGCACTTGTAACTCTCAGTCTTCACTAACAGTCTATGGTCTTCCCAGCCTTCGAGAACTCGTTCTTAATTCCAGTTCCACAGCCAGCACCACATGTCTTTGATTTTTGCTTTGGCAGTACACCACCCCTGGTCCCTACTTGTGTTTTAGATTTTACTATCTAACAACGAGTCCCCAGATTAGTAGCTTAAAACAATGGTCATTATTAGCGCACACTGTTTTGGTCATCAAGTCTTTATGGACTGAGTTGGGTGTCATTCGAGGCTTGCCCGGTTCACTCACATGATCCCAGTTCACTCACACGATTCCAGTGCACTGGGGGTCAGCAGGAGGTTGCCTGGCACTGGTGACCTTCCCCATGATGGTTCATTCTGTGTGATGTGCTGGCTCTACATGGAAGTGATGGGGTAAGTGGACTCGGCATCTTCAGTGAGCTATCCTGATTCTGATAGGCTGCAAGGATGGGTGAGCCCCAATGCACAAGTGCTTTTTAAGCCTCTACTGGCAGCATGCTTCTCAATGTCTCACTGGCTTTAGCGATGATAAAGCCCACATTCAAGAGATTGAGACCTAGGTGGCACCTGTTGCTAGGAAGAAAGTGGAGCCGCTTTGCAAAGGGGTTTGCAGACATGGTTGTAAGGAATTTATGGCCAGTTTGCCATTTACTGCAGACACGTGCTACTTCCATGCTGCAATAGTTAGACGTCAGTGTGTCTCCTTTACTTCTTTCTTCTCCTATCCTAGGAATCTGGAGGCATTTGCTGAGAATATAAGCTTTTCCTGGTAGAGGGAACCTTCACTTCTGACTTATTGGGTGGAGGCTAGTCCACACAGACTTTACAGAGGAAGACTTAATTTTTATTGTGCTATGTCACTGAGCTTCTATGGTCTATATGTTACTGCAGGAACAGCTACCTAGTTACGAGGAATATACTCTTAGGTTACATACAAAATGTGATATATATGTTCATATCTCTGAGGCAAGTCCATAGCTTTCCTCAGATTCTTAAAAGAGTATAAGATTCAAAAGAAATAAAAACAAGAAAAATATTTATAAATCCCCTCAAGAGATTTTTTTTTTTTTTGAGACTAGGTCTCGCTATTTTTGCCCATGGAACCACAGGCTCTCGTTGCCCGGGGTACCACAGACTCAAGCAATCCCCAGCTTCAGCTTCCCAGGTAGCTGGGATTACAAGCTACTATGCCCAGCTATTTTTTTTTTTGGAACTAGGTCTCGCTATGGGCCCCAGGCGGAACTCGAACTGCGATCCCTAGCCCCTGCTGCTTCATAGGCTGAAGCTTACAGGCACGAGCCACCATACCCAGCTAAGTGATATTTTTTCTAACTCACGTAGTTATCTGAGGTCTCTTTGAAGATAGTGTGGGGGTAATCTGGAATATCTGGGGAGTCAGAGAGACCTAGTTTAATGTTTCATCTCTCCCCTCCTCAGTCCTCACTCCCCCCCTCACACACATTTATTAGGTTATAGCCTGGACAAGTCCCCTAAGACCTTGGAACAGTAATCTTAATTTAAAATACAGGCTTGTTGAGAGCATGTTTCAGTAATCATTTATTGAGCACCTAATAGAGGCAAAGCACAAAGTGAGATACCTGGCTATAAAGATGAATGTGTTATAGACCTTTCCTGTGAGAGCTGGTGGACAGAGGGACATGGAACATCAGGGCAGTGCAATGATGAGTGTGGTGTATAATGTAGGTATAGCTGTGTGCACATGAGTGTGTGTGTACATGCATGTGTGGACGTGCATGTGTGTACATATGTGCACATGTGTGCAGATGCATATCTGTGGTTACTGGTAAAAGTTTCACAGAGGTGCTTTTTGAGCCAGTCCTGAAAGAGTGCGGAGGAATTAGCAAATCAAAGAACCCAAGAGAGGGGTGTGACATTGCAGGGAGAGAGACCAACCTAATCAAGACTCACAGATAAGAAATATCCCTGGGTCTGTGGGAACCGTGAACCACTCAACATTGCTAGAGCACAGTGTTCAGCTTGGGCAGTGAAAAGAAATAAAGCTGGAGAGGCAGGCAGGAGCCATATCCCATAGTGCCTGATGGGCAGTGCTAATGATATGGATTTTATCCTAAGTACAAGGGGGAGCTATTGAAGGGTGTTAGGGGAAGGAGGGGTAGCTTTCTTTGTGAGAGAGATTACTCTTGCTGCAGTGTAGAGAATGGATTAGAGGGAGGCAAATTGGAGCAGAGAGACTGGTTAGGAGGCTGTTATAATAGTCTATGGAGAATGATGAAGGCCTGAATTAGGACGGGGGTAGCAGGAATGGAGAGGAGGCATAAACATAGTATCTGTCTTCTGTTGTAGAGAGAAGTAAATAACACACTATTTGTGAAGAGCTTTGGAAACTATGCAGCTCTGCACAAAGTTGGGACTATGGTGACTGAGACTATGGTTCCCTGTGAAGGAGGGTGTGTGAGGCCCCCCGGCTGCTCCAGGCCACTACACTACCTTCCTTGTCACCCCCAGTGCTGGGATGAAAGGGCAAAGATTTGCTCACCTTAGGGGAGCATTCTTTTCCAGGTTCCCCTTCCCTGGATCCTGGAGTGTAGCAGGTTTTGTCTTCCTTTTCTGGTTCTTTATATTTGAGCAGTGTCTGGTATCCCCTGATCTCTGAGGATTTCACACAGGCTTCCCCCGGTGTGGGGAGCTGATTTTAGAGAGCTCTGAGCAGACCTCTGTGCCACTGCAGCACCAGAGGGGGCCAGCTCACTGGTCTCCTTATCCATGAGAACACTGTGGCCCAAACCCTACCAGAAAGAAGTGTGGGTGGGCTGAGTGGACAAAGAGGTCTTTGGAGGACTAATTGGGGAAAAGCAAAATCCAGACAAGAAATAGACTGGCTCTATTCCCGAATAGAAAAAATAGAAGGAAATAAAAGATAACCAGCAAAATTAATTGAGCCTCATTCTTTTGTGGCAAAGAGTATCTGTTCATGGGGTCCTTCCTTCCTCCCTTCCCTTCTTCTGAAGCACCCAGCTATGTTAAATTTCTTGGCTTCTTTTATGATTATTCTTGGTTCTGTGATGAAGGTCACACGGGATATAGGGCTATGTGCCAGTTTATGCCCACCCCAGAAAAGCCTCCCACATGAGATCCCACACTCTCTTTCCCTCATCTGCCCACTGGATGTGTGCCCCTGCCCCCACCAAATGACCTTGGAAATTAGTGTTGAAGAGGGCAGAGCCCCTGGCAGCCTAGGTGCCTGCATGACATGGAGCTGAATCCCCCCCCCCCCCGCTGATGAGATAATGGGCAAGAAATAGGCCTCGGATTATATTTAGCCACAGAGATTTTGGTGATTTTTTTTTTTTGTCACATGACTAATGCTACCTAAACTGACAGACCTCCTTCCTAAAATTCCCTTTGCAACATGGAATGGGAAACATTCATAAGAAAAATGTCCTGGTTTGAAAAGAGTCATTTCAATAGCCAGTTTCAATCACATGGCTCTTGGGGCAGAAAGGCAGGGTCTATTTAGCAGAGAAGACTGGTACATTTCAGGGTTGCGCTTGTCCTTTTCCCCCCCACAAATATGTGATTCTGTGTCCTCTACATATCTCTGTTTATAAAGTACCGATATGCATTTCTCCGTATACACACACACACACACACACACACACACACACACACACA
>PVHY01003260.1:88383-111102 GCA_004024945.1 Uropsilus gracilis | reverse complement strand
GATAGATAGATAGATAGATAGATAGATAGATAGATAGATAGATAGATAGATAGATAGATAGTAGATAGAGAGATAGGTAGATAGATAGATAGATATTTTAAATTTAAATAAATTATATTTATAATCGATATATATCACACCATTGTGATCCCTGGGCATCATCACCATCTCCTCTCCCTGGCCACTCCAGCTGATCTCCCCTCCCCCTGGTATATTTTCCTTTGGTTGTCCATATTTTAGTGAAACCATTTGGTTTCTGTCTTTTTCCTTCTGACTTGTTTCTGCCAATATTATTTATTGTAGCTACATCCATGTTACCAAAAAAATCATCAAATTTGTCATTTTTAATTGATGAGTAATATTCCATTGTGTATATAGACCACATTGTCCATATAGACCACATCTTTTTCATCCAATTATCTGTCTTGGGGCATTTGGGCTGTTTCCATGTCCTTGCTATTATAAATAGTGCTGCAATAGACATCCGAGCACAGGTATCCCTTTGTACAAACATTGACGTCTCCTTTGGGTAGATTCCCAGAAGTGCAATTGCTGGGTCAAATGGTAATTCCATTTTCATTATTTGAGAGTTCTTCACACAACTTCCCATAGTGGTCGGACCAGTTTATATTCCCATCTACAGTGTAAAAGTGTTCCTTTCTCTCCACATCCACTCCAGCATTCATTGTCTGTTTTTTGGATGTGAGCCATTCTAACTGATGTAAGGTGGAATCTCATTGTGATTTTGATTTGCATTTCCCTAGTTGCTAGTGACATTTGGACTTCCTCTTTAGAGAAGTGCCTTTTTAGATCTTCTCCCCATTTTTTTAACTTGGGTTTTTGCTTTGTTTTTGTTCAGTTGTGTGAGTTCTTTGTGTATCTTTGTTATCAGACCCTTATCAATTGTATGGAGGGCAATTTTTTTTTCCCCATTTGGTTGGGGTTCTTTTCATTTTTTCTGTTGTCTCTTTTGCTGTACAGAAGCTTTTTAATTTAATTAGTGTCAGTTGTTTATGAGTTGTTTATGTTTTCCTTCATTTTTTGTCAGCTGTAGATGTGCTCAAATATGGATTTCTGAATTGTAACTCATGACAGGTTTTGCCCAAGTTTTCCTCTATATATTTTGTTTGTTTGTTTCAGGCCTTACATCCACACTGGTTTTTGTTTGTTTGTTTTTTGTTTTTGTTTTCTTTACACTTGATGCTTATGACAAGAACTGTTTATACAATAGTGGAAAATTAAGTCTGTTTCGAACACAAATTTCTCTATTAGGAGTGGGTCAGTTTCTCCAACCATTCTTTTAAATAAAGTTATACTTACTGATTTTGACAGAATGTATAAGATAAAATCTTTTATTATTGCTTATTTTGTAGATAGAATTAAATTTGACTTCTCTTGATATTCTTTCATTAATCCAGTCTGAACTGTGACAAAAAGTCCCTTTGAATTTATGGTAACATGATTAGTACTTCTATTTATGTACTTTTTTGCTTTTATTTGCATTTTACTAATTCTTTTGTTAAGTTAATTTTGGAAGTTTCACTATCCTATCACTCTCTTTTTTGGAAATCTCACAACCTACATATAATTCATTATTAATAAAACACTAGTAGCAAGGAAGTGACACAGGTGTGGAAGAAATAGTTGACAATTAGGAGAATAAAAAAATCAAGGTGATATAGTTCCCATTTTCTATTAGTTGGATCAGTTCAAAGAACAACAGAAATAAAGTATCTGTAAAGACAAGGTCAGTTTAAAATTTTGGTTATAGGATGTTGAGAGAATGAGTAGTTTATACCCAACTATTTTTTTACTAAAGTAAGAAGCATGGGTATTAGCTCAGAGATTCTAAAGAGAACTCCATATATTCATTTTAAACATAATATTTTTACATTTCTGGTTCTGTTCTCATTTATTTATTTTTTTGAAATATGAAAGACAGCTATATTACATGTGCACTGCTTGTCTAACTGCTGATTATGGTTGTGCATTTGGGTTGATATTCATTTTGTTTGGCTAACTTATTGTATGTATCAATCATCTCACTTATACTTTCTGATACATAGTTAACCTGAGAACTTCTGATGTTTGGTTGTTTTTAGTTTGCTTTCTTACACAATCTCTACATCTGCTTCCACAGTAAACCAAATAAACTTCAGGGGCATTGTCTCGTGTTTCATATATAATGTCTGTGAGTCTAAACTAGGTGCCCTCAAAGCCCATCTATCAGATCATTTATTCAGGATTCTGAATCTGAGTTGGAGATATACAAGCCTTTGAGAAAATTATCTGAGCATAGCTGCTCCCATTCTGTTTCCCCTCGAAATAATTTCCTTCAGGTGGGGCTAAAACAAATTTTTTTAAACATGATATCTGATCAATAACATTTTTAGAATCACATCATAATTATAGTTACTCTACCTACATAAGGCTATATATATATACATACATACATACATACATACATTTTGCTTGTAATTACAGATATATTTTATATGATGTATATCTCTTTAATTTTATAGTACTTATACACCTGAATTATGACACCACTTACCTGACTTCTTGTGTGGATTAAAATTCAGAAAAGAGCTAGTATCAGAGACAATGTCTGAGAAATGCCTGTTGCATTGGCTACTTGGTAGCAAATACTTTCTTTTATATATTGAAAGAGCTTTGTCCAAACATTTCCTGCATTACAGCAGCCTTGTCAAAACAACTGTGAACACCATATGTTTTTGTTGTTTTTTTTAAGGGGGGGAAAGCTCAGGGATCAGTTCACAGTACTTTACCAGGGTACAATATTGCTTCTCATGGTTATACCATATTCCAAATTTTTCACAAGTGCATGTTAAGGTACTGAAAGGAGTAAAAGAAAATCATTTTTCTTCAGAACATGCTTAAAATACAGGATTTTGTTAACTTTTAAATCGAGAGATATGGGTCATTCCATTGAGTTACATCAATAATAAGATAAATCAGATTTTTATAATTTATTACCCTGTGGAAAATATGTAACAGAACTGTACAGTTTTCCTGCCTTTTATATGCCTTCCTCCTTAATCTAAAATCTTTGCAGAAATAGAATACACAATCCCCTTACCCTGACATAATCATATGAAAGACTACATAGAAATGATATCCCAAAGTGTCATAGCTAATTAATGGAATACATATTAACTTTACCGTACCCATATTTTAGAGGATATAAATAAAAGATATGCAAATAAATTTTTCAAACATTAGTCAACCATTTTTTCCTAATTTGCAATAATCTTCTGATACAACCAAATATCTTCTTTTGATCCTATTCTACTATAGAATAATATAATACATTATTCAACTAACATTGACCATGTACTAGCAACAGAATGCAGATATAAAAACTTCAATTTTCATTGTTATCAGAATACTAGATAATCTAAAATAATCTTAATCTTAATCTAAGATAGACACACAATAAAAAGTAATAGACACTATAAATTAAAAATAAGAATTTTAAAAAATAAGTATTAAAAATAAGTATTTAAAAAACTGTTCTAATGGACACATATAACAAATAAGATTAATTTTGTAGTTATTATAAACTAATCATTCTAAATGATTTGCTTATGGTTAATCTTCACCATAAAGCCCTTTAATTGAACAATAAAATTATTCACATTATATTGTTGTATGTTTTAATTCAGGCATGTTGTTTTACTACACTATGAATTAAGACTAAGAGTTCACATCTCTTCAGATAGATGTTACCACACCAAACCTATCACTAAAGCACTAGTAATCCATCAAAACGCTCACCAAATGAAATGCAAAATATACTAAAGGTTTAAGAAAGCAATAATATAACAAGCCAAAATAAACATAAGAAAAGTTCTGGTAATGATCAATAATAACCCAAATTAAGAAATGGCTGACAGCCTGTTTTATAATGAATCTTATCATGCTACCTAAATATTTTATCAGTTGCATCACTTTATTTTAAGAAATTGAAGTAATCATAGTATTTTTGTACTTAAATATATAATCATAACCACTAGTTGCAATACTCTATATTCTCCTATAAGAGATCACTGTATTGAATCATTGTTCTTCTAATTAAGAACAAACTGAGAGCATAACTAAAGCATACAGCAAGGGAAGAGGTGGAAGGATGAAATGTGAGGAAATGAGCACAAGAGATTAAGATGATAGTTCACAGGTGACATTGTGGGAGAATCTCTAGGTATATAATATGTAATAACATATGCATAAGTATGTAGTATGAATATGTACGCCCATGTGTATACTTGTGTGTCTAATCAATAAAAAATAAATAAAATAAAAAGAAGAACACCACCTACAGTCATTTTCATGATTTGCTAGGTCAGAAAAATGCTCGTCAGGAGGAGCAGGTTAGTGTGTGAGCTCTCTTGTTCAATAGTCACATATTCAGTTTATCTCATTAATGATACACACACCTTTTTTGGACATTTCTTAACCATACTGTTTTAGAATAGGAATAGGTATAATGAAAACATCTAGGAACATACTTTGTGATTTTCCTTTCAGACACTGCTTCACAGCCTCCATAGAGTATCTTGATCTGCCACAGACACTTTGAGAAACAGTTGATCTGTTCAAGGCCAAAACTGCTTGAACTATGGCCTGAGGTGATGGAGAGACTTACTCTCCTCTAGGACACTTAAAAAAAAAAAACACACAGAAATCTTATGCAGAAGTTCAGTAGACATAAAATGACATTTAGTCTGTAATATTCAGTGGAGACCTCAGAGAGTATGCTATGATATGTGTAAAAATAGCAGTTTTTTCCCTTTTTTTTTCTTTCACGAGGCTTATCTTAAAAGGCTCAAAACTGTGACCCTCCAAAAATATATGTATAGTATAAGTCTTCATATATTTTCTGATACTCTTCTGCCATATCCTAATAGTATGGATATTACTGGAACTTCTAAAATACTACATTTCATACCATTTTGGTTTGATTGACATAACGATAAATATGAAAATGTATAGGGGTAAGTTATAATAGAACCACACATTTGTTGTGGACAAAGAATTAGATTATGTTCCTATTACTTCCAGGTTGAACCAAATTGTTCCATTTTCCTCGACTTACTGGGATCGAAACTACAAGCTCAATGGTAGTGAATGGCAGGAGAGGATGTAGTAGGCTTATTTGAACAAGTCAGCGAGGGCCATCAAAACAATATACATCTATTTTCTATCACCTAGTTACATGGATGATAACTTTTTTTTTTTCAGTATTTGTAAACAGTATTTGACCCATTTTTTTTTAATAGGTCATACAGAGAGGTTAGCAGATTTCCATGTTAGGGGTATTCTCTTTGAACACATTTTCCAGATGTGAGGATATCCAGAGTGGGTTAGATTTTATACCATAACTTCCAGAATGCATACAGAAGGATTTGTATGCAAGTTTCATGCATGAGGAACTCAGTCTCACTGGAGCATCATTTTGGTTTCCTATATTAAAAAAAATATCAGTAGCCAGGCACGGTGGCATGTGCCTGTAAACGACAGCATATGGATTCGTGGCAAGGTCTGGGGATCAAGGTTCGAGTCCTGGGGCAACACAGTGAGAATTAGTCCAAAAAACTAGCTGGGTGTGGTGGCATGCACGTGTAATCCTTGCTACCTGGGAAGCTGAGACTGGGGGTTACTTGAGTCTGCTGTACCCCAGGCAACGTGAGCCTGCGGTTCTTGGCAAAAATAGCAAGACCTAGTCTTCAAAAAAGAAAAAAAAAAGAAAAAAAAAATCAGTGATACCTCAGAGTCATTCCCCAATGTCACTCTCCTTCAAAACATAATTAATCCCATATACAGGTACTTGAGTAAAAGTCAGAAAGTAATTATTTTAGTGAAGACTCAGGACGATATTATTAAAGATACCTTAGAGACAGTGTGGATCTTCAGTGTGATGATTCAAACTTCTCTTTATTATATTTAGATTTTGCGGTAGTGACTATTTTTATACATACATTAGCTCTTATGTTCATTGTTCATCGATATCTTTTTATAGGGAATGTAAAATCATTGGCAGTAATTCTGAGGCTATCTTCTGGTTCTCTTTCCATTGTGGCTACCTATTATACCACATTATCACTTTTATTATGAATGAGATGACTCCCCTTGTCTCTGTCCGTGCTAATAAATTAATTCCTTTGATCGAGGGAGTTCATTTCCCATGACAATGTCTTCTACCTTATCCTCAACCTACAAAGAACAATGCAGTTTTGAAAGCATGTTATTCATCCCCTAATCTTAGTGCTTTGTAAAGTTGGTATTTTCAGTCTTTCGCAGAATAAAATGGTGGTATGAGCTTAGATTAGAAAAAAATTCGCTATGCCTGTGGAATTATTTCCTTAACACTGAGCTGAGCTACCTCCAACATAAAAACATCTTTGAGTATGAATCCTTAGTAAATTGATATTTCAAGCATATGACTGAGCAAGTTGTTGAACTGTTTAGCACAATGAAATCAGAATCTGTATTAAGCATTCTTCTTTGTCATATTTATGTCTATGTTAGAAACTACACTATCTGTTCTAGCATCATTAGTCATTTTTGCATGTATCATTAACGAATGTGATGGAAACATGAACATTGTCATTTTGCAGAGGAAATGATAAAATATAACTTCATATGATCAGTTTAATAAAGACAAAAATATGTCATGTCAAAGAACATTTAGTGTTGTTCTCCTGTACAGTCAGATCTCTGATTCTATATATGGAAAATGATTTATAAGTAATTATTTTAATTGATCATGGAGTTTCCCATAAGGTGAGCACTACCTTTTCAAATATTAGATGAAAGCCTGCTTATGTTGGTAATGGTGTAGGGTATTCAGCAGGAACTGAATCCACCCAATTATAATGGGGGGAACAAAATACAATCTCTGGAGCTTCAGTGACAGGATATCTATCATTTATAAATCTGTGCTTAACTTTTACATGACAACAAGAAATATCTGTGAATTCAACTGATACTCTAATTCATAACTCATGACTTGAGATCTGCATATGATATTCAATATGTCACCCATGTGACATGCAAAAATACTACAGGAAAGTTAAGCAATCTCCTTCATCATTTTGAATGAGATGTTTAAAGTGAATTTTTCCCCATTTTTTTTTCTTGGACTTTTCAAAATCAGAAAGAAACTGCCACAATTTATTCACAATATAATTGTCAATCATATTAGTGTTTCATTCCAGGTAACAATGAATAATAATTCAGGTATTTTGCTGTTGTTTTCCATGAATTACCAATATCCTGTTTCCCAGGATAATTGAGCTTCACAAAAAATACACCCATGTCAGATAACCAATCTGTTTTATATCTTTGAACATATGCTTTCCCACAACCATCTCCAGTACAGAATAGATTGGAAGGAACAAAAATTACTTTCGGTGTTTCAGCAGAAAACAGTTTAAAACAGGAAAAGAAATACTTAGAAAATAATTAGAAGTTCAAAAGGAGTTGCTCAGGATTGGGACTTCTCAAATGATTTCCAGAAAGCATGAGAAGAGATCAGTGATGAGTAAGCCTCTGCCACGTTTGTGAACATAAAGAACCAGAATGTCAGCCCCAAGATTACTGAGATCAAGTGCAAACACAATCTAAAATTTAGAAACCCAGAACAGGAAATGAGTGCCAGATTTTCACAATATCATTGACACTAGAAAGTGAAATTCAACACTTTTGGCACTGCAATTAACATCCAATGTCCATGGACTTAACACCCTAACATCCACAACCTTACTCTGTTGTAATACCCGGTAAACTAGAAGTTGGTCTCTACTTAACTGTAACTACTGAGTTCAAGTCATAAAACACATTTAATTTGTAGAACATAACCACAACAAGAATTTAACATTATAGGAGACATAAAGAAGCATCCATTTCTGTAATACAAGAAGGAAAAATGGAAGGAGGTAGAAATGGATGCTGATTGTTAAAGAATGCTATACTGTGCAACTTTAAGCCCTTTGTATTGCATGGATCATATAGCAACTGTTAAATATGCAAAACGAATGACTGTCCTTTGAGGGGAGAAGACTGAAGAAGCATCAAATTCTTGAGAATGTGAGAATAATTAATTTTACTTATCAACTTGTGAAATGTATTTTAGATCATTGTTGATGGATTACAATTTCTGACCTATTTTGTAAAATTCATGCACTAAAAGTATAATTTATATGTGTTGAAAAATGTAAAGTGACAAAAATAATATGGGGTTTGTACTGGGCAGTGAAGGTAGGATAGGGCAAGCAGATTGACTTCTGATTTGAGCAGATGGATAATAAGACTCAAGGAACCCTGGGTGGATTTTATAGGCTTTCACACTCTCTCAAATAACCAGGTATACAGGCACATCAGACAGGGAGACTGGACTAATTGTATGGCAAGCAATCCCCCTAGTCCCCTAGGACCTTTGCATATGCAATATATATAATGAGGGCTTCACTCATAACTATAACTCTTACTGTCATAAATACATCCTGGTCCCCACACAAGTAATGAGTTTAAAACCACATTTGCTCCATGGATAAATCTTTAGAAAAATAAAATGCCTAAGAAGAGTATGTTTATGCTCTCGCAGATAGGGAGAACAAGAACACGATTAGGGAACCTTTTATTATGGTATGTATTAGGATCCATTGACATTGTAGATAGTTCCTGCAATTTTTACAAAATGAGTTACTTAAAAATAATAAAATGGTGGGAGATAACAAGAGTTAACATTTATTTGTATCATTGATATTTCATAAAAAGAGGAGAAAAAGAGACCTGATAAATCATTCAAAGAAATTATTACCTACTATGGCAAAAGTTATGGATACTACACAGATTTATAAAGATGAATAAATCTCAAATACAATGAAACCAAATTAGCTCAAATAAGATACACATATCCCAGAAAAAAAACACCAAGACATATCATACTAAGTCTTCTAAAGACTGATGACAGGGAACAAATCTTCAAGCATTCAAATTCATGTGACAATGGGTTTCTCATTGGAATAGGGAAGGCCAGAGGAAGTAACATATTTTCCAAGACAATAATTGTTATCTGAATTTTATATCCAATGAAATTCTCACTTCTCACTTCAAATCATTAGGAAATAAAAATATTCTTTGTGTCTGCTATAAAAGAATTTTGGGGAAGCAAAGATTGAGTTTATCCTTAAAAAGAGTGGCAAAAAGGGTGGCAAAAAGTAAAAATACAATAATTATTTTTAGAGGAAAAATACAATAATTAATTTTGGAGGAAAGTTGAGGTGTTATACTAAAAAAAATACCTACCCTGTTCAGAAGACATACTCATTTGATAATTGAAGCAAATAATGACATCTGATAAATGAGGAACTTAATAATATTTAAATTATGTTAAAATATTTAACAGATCTTTATATATACATATATATGTATATATACTGATTAAATTATTATTGTTTTCTCCCAATGTAGGGATTTTATAAGGATGGTTTCCATGGCAACTGGTGTGAGGTTTTTTTTTTTTTTTTGTTTTTTTTTTTTTTTTTTTTTTTTTTTTTTTTTTTTTTTTTAGCAAATAATAGTTATAAAGATCCTATGCCTTTGGGTTTCCTTATGGAATATTCCATTAATAACACTTTTACATTTAGTTTTTATTGGAAGGACTTAGCTTGAAGAAACAAGTAAAGATCACATTTAAACTAGAATAAACAGGTCTTTCTTTCTGAAATATTGTGCCTCTACAGAGGCACACTTAGATTTTTGTTTAAAAAAATAAACATTTTAAAACTAACTAATTCAACAATCTATAGTTGACATTTAAGGATACTACCCTCCATTGATAAAATATATCCATTCACATTTATTTTTACAAATAATGGTTTCTTTAATGAGAGTATTTTGCTAAATTTCTCAAAGCAATAACATGAGACAAAATCCTAAAGCTACTATAAATTAACTCTAAATTTTAAATGTTTCAATTTGATTAATATATACTAGTATAATTTAATGTTGAGTTACTGGTGATACTACTTTTATGTTTAGACTTTCAATAAATATTTTTATCTTCCAATAGTGGCAATTAATAAATACATTGTAAACTGAATAGTAAGGTAGCAGATATTGGATTTGATCTGAGAGTTTAATATATAAAGGAAACTAATATACATTATAAAGTAATTTCATTTAAGTGTAGTTTCATCTTTTAATATGAAAGCATACACTGAGGTTAATAATATTTGACAGTTACACACATTAGCATACATCTTTAAATCTGATGGAGTTAAGAGAGTTTCATGACTTCTTAAGGGGGGTCTACAGCACATACAATCAGAGCATTAATTATGACTTAGTTGAAAGAAATACATGAACATTGACTAACTCTATCAACTATTTCTTTATTTCTATGCCCTTTGCTCTATGTATTCTTGATAATACATTGCCTACTTTAATTAGATTTTACCCCTTCTTCATATCGTCTAGATTCATTAATGAATCATTGGTAGTAATCATTCCAGCTATTTGATTGATGAATTGAAACTGCTGTTTCTTGATTTCTTAAGAAAGCATGGTGTTCAAGTCAAGTGGAATAATGTAACATTGACTGTTAATCTTTTCATGTAAAACCTGTACCCTTGACTGTGAGTTCCTTTAAGCAAATCAGTGACTTTTTGAAATGATTCTTCAACTTGGAAGAATAGTGCTACTGAATCTACTCACATCAACAAAGATGCTTAGCATACTGAACATAAAATTATATCCTGGAAGCCCTTTAAAATTCTAATTTTTATAACCAAATATATCACTGCATATGTATGTAGCTACATAAAGAAAAAATCATCCTTGCTAAAATGAAAATGATATGCAATTTTTTTCTTATCCATGGCAATTTAGAAATTAGTCACATGGAGTAAACAAGAGTTATTTTGTTGAACTGGCATGGAATCTAAACAAATGATGAAGTGAAAATGAGGTACTAGAGGGTTGATGGGACAATATAATGATTCTAGAACTCTAGCATATCTATTAATCTATCTATCTATCTATCTATCTATCTATCTATCTATCTATCTATCTATCTATCTATCTATCTATCTATCTCTATCTATCATCTATCTAGATATGTTTCCCTCACCATCCATCCATATATGTGTGCATGTGTGCATGCATGTGTATTATAGTGTTTGGTAAATTAAAATTTTATTTTAAAACACTATGGTAATTAACTTAGCCATATTGTTTTTGAAGCCTTTGCAAGATCTGAAATTGAAATTATAATTAAGTGTAAATAGAACATCCTCTAATGTGTACATAAACAAACATATGAAAATGTTTAACCACAATAATGACAAGGAGATGCAAAATATTACTATAATAAATACAATTATATATGTACTACATTGGCATAACTTACAATTTGATAATAATGAGAACTGGCAAGTAAATTATAGCAGAATATTTTAAAACACTGATATTTGAAAGTATAAATTTTATACCATATTAAAAAACAATGAAGCATTCATTTCAAAAGTGAAATATCAGTAATCTATGAAACAATTATTCCAGTTTATGTATATTCATGAGAGATACTCATATTTGCACTCCAAGAATATTTACAGTGATTCAAATAAAAACTTTTATAATAACAAAAACTGAGAAGCAAATTTAATGTCTATATGGAAATGGATACATTTGAGAACCATAACACTAACAATCTTTTCTATGGAATAGCAGGATGTAGCCATTTGTTTCCAATTACTTAGTATATGGAGTCATGAAAATAATTTAAACTAAATAATTGGAGAAATTTATATTTAAAAATGTCCTGGTGGATATGATAATGGAAATAGTATGTTTCATAAAATAGTTTCAATAATTCAGGTGAAAGATGATAAAAATCTAAAAATAAAGAGGAAAAAACTAATAGTGGATATGTTAAAGAAAAAATATTTCCAAAGATATATGATTTTATTACAGAAATACAGTTATTAGAGGAAATTTTAAAAAGTGATGATCATTAGATATTTTAATTATATGATGAAATGTTACTTCCTATCCCTCCCACAGATGAAATGCTTCTAGACAAAATATTTGTGATTGTACATTTAGAAAACTTGATAATTCTAGGTATTCATGAAATGAGTAAATTACACATAAGTGATTCAATTTTGAGTTTAATATTTGCTACCAACCCATTCACACTGGGCAACCAGCTACATTCTACATCAGAGTAATGCAGAGTAAAATAGCACCAAAAGATATTTGAATAATTTTTTTGTTCTGCTTCTAAAACCATCCTTCTTGACTTTCCTGATGCCTCAATTCTGATGGGGGGCATATTCATTCTCTTCATTGTCCATTTCCTATTCACTTTAATCAGTTTCCATAATAAATTCTATAGTATAAGGTCAATGGAGAGGAATAAGAAAACAATCATCTTGGAGCCCCTGCTCCAAGGTTTTCAAAGTTGAGGAATGGGCTGGAGAGAGGAAAAAGATATCAAAATAGTTGCTGTATTCCACTGTTTAAATGTTTGCTCTCTCTCTCTCTCTCTCTCTCTCTCTCTCTGTGTGTGTGTATATGTGTGTATGCATTTTGGTTTAACTGTAACAGATCTTGACATCCAAAAATTATTAAATCTTTACACTGGAAATTTATCCTGGTGATACATTTTTCCACTTTTTTAGAGTTAAGAACTGGAGGCCATCATATAAAAATTGTGCCAAAAAAAGACAATACTGGATTCTGTGAAATATTAAATGAATATATATGTATACAAATTCTTTACAATCTCTTTCAAAGAAGGTGATCAGAGGAAATGCTTTCTAACCTATTCAAATATAAAATGCATGTAAGGGTTCTCATTGATATCTCTAGCTACAATTGCCCCATTTTTACTGACACTCACTTTTGAATGTCTAAATGGTACCTCTTTCTGTTTAGCAACCCTTATCTCCCAAACTTACTGTTTCTTCTTTCTGTGCTACCCAAATAAGGAAATGAAATAAACCATGGTCTATACTATTTGTTTAGTCTAAAGCCTAGAATTATTCTTAATTCTCACCTTTCCTAATAATTCTGTTACAAATTCTGCTTATTTATTCTATTCCTATTTCCTATTCTATGTCTGAAACACATTAGCTGTCTAGTTAGTGACTTATTATCAAATGGCATTTTTCTCCTGCAGACTCTGAGGCAAAAGGTGGGCGAATTTTCTATATTTTGAGCTAGGGTATTCATCTTCCGCTTTAGAGTTCCTGAATCTCAGCCCTTCCAACTCAGACTGAAATACACTATTGTTTTCCTGGATTTCCAATAGAAAATGGTTGCAGAGATTCTTGGATGCCATAACCATAAGCCCTAATTCTTCTAATAGATCACTTCATATGTACATATATATTTATATCTATATATTTAACAACTCAATTGGTCTGTGTGACTGGAGATCGATAACTCACACAATACCTTATTGTACTGACCTTCATCCAATTTATACCGTTAACCATGAATACTTCAAGTTCTAAGCTATCTTTCATGTGCCTAAAAAGAAATCTCTAATTCTTATTCTTTTATTTGTGTGTTTACCTAAGGGCTCAGGCTAATTTGGATTCCTCTATCAAACACTCCTGTGGAACGCTGAAAGTCACCTTTTAACCATCGCATTTATAATTTATAATATATTTCTTCTATGAGATTGGGAGCTTCACATTGGCAGGGCACCTGTGTTGGCCTTCTTCATAATTGTATTCTGACAGTGAATTCTGATAATTGTGGGTATTTTATGAAAAAGAGGTTGAATAAATTAACATTTGTCAAAATATTTCACTGAATAAAGACAGACATAAATGTGATGTAAAAATTTATCAAAATATAGAATTAAAATATATTGTGTTACTTTGAAATTAATTCTAATGCATGTGGGCTGGGGCTCATAGTTAGCAAGTTCAGAGTTTACAAAATCTTGAAATAATTAAAAATGAATAATTGTTAATAATGATTTTGGTATTTCTGTTTTTCAAATTTTACTTCTTTTTAAATATTATACAAACATTATACTTTATAAGTACATATGTGCATAGTTCTATGAATATTACAAACTACCACCTCTAAAATTTATTTTATTAAAAAATGTATACATAGACATAACACAATTCTAAACATATTCCAATAATTATTTTAATTCAACAGTTATGAGTATTTCACTGTTGACCATCAGAGTTTTCATGCGCAGTGAATTCAAGAGACTGGAATGTTCCAATAGAAACTTGACTCCACTGCTTTATTCCTATTAAACTCTTAAATTAAGTGAGCGGTTGAGTGAATTTTTATGCAGTGAAACTTCCTATAAACTTCCAATCCTATAGTAAAATGCAGTAAGTCATAAACCTTTATTTTTCTAGTCTTTCATTCTCTAAAGTGTCTTAATCAATAATGTTTATTCCCCATTGTCAATTTTTAAATATATTCAGAGATGGCATTTTTTTTTAAACAGCACTCAGAAAAATTAGTCACATGCTACATGTAAGAATGCACCGTGATTACTTATTTCCTTAGAGTTAAGCCAGATAAGGTGTTGTGGTAGACATTTCATTTTTTTCAATTGTTTCTGTCATGAGAAAGATTGATTTTATTACTGTTCAACATCTTATTCTAGTGACTTAATGCATCTTACTGTTAAAATGAACTTTCATTCTTTAAATTTCTCTTTAAAAATTAATATATTGGTAAAGAAGGGGAAGAACAATCATCTACCACAAAATGTCTTTTGACATAAATTTGATTTCATGGGAAGGCTCTGAGTTTGTTTTTCCAAAAGTTATTTCCATGTAAACATTAATAAGTGTATGTGCCAGGGAGACCTAATTCCTTCTATCTTTCCAGTGAAGAAGACAAAACTTAAGCCTACACAGAGAAAGAGACAAAATGTTGCCTCTTTCATCTTCTCTTGTAACCTCTCTAACTAACCTTCCTTTTCTCCCCCTCAAAGTCTGTATTTCTTAACTAAACTTTTTTAGCTAAACCTAAGATGGTATTTGAAGCCATGTGGGAAAATTATTACATTTAACTGTGTTCTTCCTTGTATGCAGGAGGTATGTATACATGTTATTATAAAACTTATTTTGCACCTTTTACCCTGATCAATCTGTCAGATGCTTGTTTATTTATTTGCCAGCACATAAGAAGCCAAAGGTGTGCAGATTTCTTTTGTGCTCCAACAGTATATACTACTTATCCTTTCACATCTTTGTGCTTGGCTCTTCAGATTAATATTGAGAAGACTTTAAAAGACAATTGTGCTTCATTTTAAATATGGGATATTGATGGCTAAATTCCTCTACAATAAGCCACACAAATTTCTCTGATCAATATGCTTAAATAAATACAATGTAGTATTTGTGGACAACTAGTTGATTTTAGATGTATTTAGTCATTTGTACAATAAAGATGATATTGATGTATTTAAAAAGGTAGATATGAAGACTGGATGCTCATATAAAATATGCAAGCTAACTTTATGTCTTTAATCTTTAAAAAGAATAATTTTGAAAACAGGATCTTGGTGCTATTTTTTCTCTTTTAGCTCATTTTATTTTATCAATAAGACTTAGATTGAGAGGTTGACTTAAAAAAGGGAATCACTGAGGTTTCCTACCACACAAGCCTGGTACCCAACACATGAGGAAACTCTGATGTTTACTGGACCCTATGGTATACCCTACTGCCTGGGCCTTTTTACTTACTGCCCATTTCCAGGACCAACTCTCCAGTTATATCTTGGGTACCAAGGAAAACAATCTGAAAGCCCACCCCTATTAGAATCCTGGCAACCTGAAAATGAAGGAACCGAAGAACCTATCGCAAACATAGGAACAACAAAAAAATTCCTGAAAGGAGTCTTATTCCAGCTGAACTGTGGAACGTGACTGATGAAGAGCTTAAGATAACAATTACAGATATACTTATGGAACTCAACAGAAAAATAGATGGTAAAGATACTGAAATAAATATGATGCAGTTATAATTATAATTGGACCTAGATAACATTATAACTAAATTAAAAAGTGTAATTAAGGGAATCAGCAGCAGACACTTGAAAGCAAAGAAATAAAGTGCTTGAAAACAAGCTCTTGAGAATACACAATAAAAACACAAAGAAGAAAGAATAAAAAATATAAGAACACCTTATAATAATTCTAAGAGAAAAAATATCACCTCAAAGCATGAGACTTCTAGAAAAGGAGAAAGAAATGAATGTAAAATTTATTTAGACAACTTAATTACTGGAAACCATCTTTATCAGGGAAATGACAAACATCATGATATAACAGGTTCCAAGATTTTCAGGCAAAATAATCCCAGCCACTCACCAAGACACATGGAAAAGGCCTGTTGAAAGCCAAGACAAGGGCAGAATACTGAAAATATCAAGAGAACAAAAGCCAACACTAACCAGACTGTTAGAAGCAACACTACACTCAAAAAGGTAGAATGACCAATTGGCATCTACACAGTAATCCAAATTAATAGGTGGTGTTTCCAAAAACAGAAAATGATCATCTTTTCCTATCTTTCTTAGGTAGAACCAGTGCAAATTTCTGTGTATTGAACTCAGATTGCAAAGAAATGACAATCCTTGGTTCTTAGGTGTGTTGATATCCTTAAGGATGTCATTGATAAACCAATAAACCCCAAATGATCATGGACTGAGCTACCCAATGCAAATCCAAGACTATAAACCACGAAACACGATATGCCTTTTCTCAGGAACACAGTCCCTCACCGAAAAATGAACACAGCCACAGAAAAAGAAGAGACCAATGAACTCAACATAAACTAACAAAGAACAATGAGAGAGGAGACTGAGTGAACAGAAGAGGTGTTGGGACAGGGGGTGTTGGGGGTGGGGGATAGTGGGCATCCCAGTAACAATTTAACTATGTAAGATATTAAAAGACTTTATTTTTTTAAATAGAAAAAATAAAATTAAAAAAGGATATCTGGATGGAATCCAGACATGCAAAGTAGGAGTTTTAGTAAACAAAGCTGAAGAAGATTGTAAATGGAGCCGATCTTCTGACTGCTTCTTACAAGTCCAGTTTCTTATTTTTAAAAGGTGAGTGCCCATTATATAGGCACTTAAGTAGCAAGACTGAGATAACTAAGTATGAATCTAGGGTATAGGATAGAAATCAAGCTACAGTGAGTAGCTCTAGTCATCTGGGTATATTTAATTTCCTCTAAGCAGTAATTACCGGCATTAAGATGTATCCATCTTTCCTTCAGTAATAAATAGCATATCCTTCCTTGTATATAGCCTATTCTTTCTAATATACCTACCATTTCAGGTCCCCTTTTGTTTTTAGTTCATTAATGCAGTATTACTTTCACTTCTTCCTTTTTCACTTTATAAACATCTTCCATGTGGCAGCATTGTATGTTATGATAACTCATTAGACAAAAACCCACTGGAAAAAAAGAGTAATATTAAACATTTTGTTATATTTTTATATTTATTAACATATCATTTTATCATTATATTAGTTTCAGGTGTACATCATTTTAAATCAACATTTTTTATCATACATTAAAACTCTAGTAAATGTCAGATTCCATCTTTTACCATGCATATAGCTAATTCCCTTTACCTGATTTATGAACAAACCCTCCTTCCCATCTGGTAATCACTAATATGGTCTTGTAGTCCAAAAGTGTATGTTAATAATGATGTTAGCTAAAGTCAGCAGTGAATGAATATGTTATTGAAAGAGACTAAGTGATAATAACGAGTAAATTTACTGAATTTACAGTTACTGGTTTTTAAAAACTATTTTAACTGAAAGACTGACACAAAAATACTTTAGAAATTAAGTCAGTGATATTACAACAATTAAACTCTAAAATAACTTTTAATATGAAACATTTCCATTACAAATATGATACTTAAAAATTTCTAGTACAGCAGCTCCAAAAGTTATGCTTCTGATAATCTATGATTATAATCTACAAGAAAATAATTGATAGATCTTACCAACCTAATTTTTTATTTCAATCAATAAATATACTATGATAATAATCTAACTTTTAATAAGTAATACTTCATATTTCAAATAAAAGATCATTTGATAGCTAATATTTCTCATGTTATTTTAACAAAACCATTTGTCAAATTTATTTTTGGTGAATAAATATATTATCAGAATGAAAATATCATTGCAATCTTCCTAAAATTCAGTGAAAATTTTATTAGATGAATAAGTGGACCATATTTATAAGACTATGTAATAAGTAAATTCCTGAGACATGAATTTGACTTTTCTCTGCAAATGACATGATTGGCATTATACGAAGTCCATTATTTTTTATCAAATTTAAAACCATGTGCCTGTCATGGTAGGATTATAGATCTAAAATTAGGCACAAATAATTATATTGTTTAAAGCAATTAGAGAAGTAACATTTTTATTTTAATCTCAGCTTTTTGAATGAGTTGAGCATTCATTTATCCATTGTCATTCACAATTTGTAAAGCAGTTTGAAAGAGTGCTTACCTACATAGTTTGACCATTAAGTGAAATTTTATCTCAAAAATACTTTATGAAGCATTAAAGAAGTCACACATGCTTTCTCTGTTTTTGTTATCCTTTTCATACCTCCCATCTTACTTTTCCACTTATTGCAAATTATCATTTCAGGATGCCTGTCATAGTGAGGATACATGCATTGGTCTTCCAACATATTCTCCTCTCTATAAAAGACAGTAGGATAACAACTGAATTATTAGAAGGATATTTATAGGGACCATAAACACCTAATTTATCATCCACATTAGGACATTCATTGGAGTTTAGCTCAGTAAGCGTAAGTTGACATTTTTCTTGGCAAATGGGATATTTCTTCTCTGTATTCATAGCTCATTAAAAAGTCCTACAATGTGAATATGTAGCTTCTTGCTTTATCTGTCATAAAAGTCTCCATTTGCTTGATTTCTGTTAGACAATGTATTCCTGTGAGGGGGGTGGGGGACAGAGTACCATAGCAAATTAATCCCAGGGACCTCTATTCTTCCCTCCCAATTACATGCAACTGTTGTTGGGTTACAGTTCCCAGACGCCATGGACCAAACTTCTTAAATAGGGGGTAGTTGGGAGCTAATAAAGTGAATTTATGAATTGAGGTAAAATGAAGGAGGAAGGAGACACCTGAAAAAGAGACATGTGGATGAGTGAGACCAGAAAAGGCTGTTCCTTGTCCTTGGCAGATATAATAATTGCAGTTGTTTCCTTGATGTCATGATGAATTATATGGAGTATTTAAATTACAGGTCTCTCCTTCTGTCCCAGCATGTCTGGGCCTATCTAATCCTTTTTAGTGATCCTTCTGTGGGAAGTGAGTTAGAATTTAAGCAAGATTCTAGTCCCCACTCTCTCTGCTTTGTTTGGGTGTAGTCTTTTCTACCTGATCATTTACCTGGGATAGCTATTTTCTTTTTTAGTTATTTGAAGTTCTTTCTCTGTCCTTTCTCTGTTTCTCCTTATCTTCCTCTCTCTACCTTTGGGAATTTCACACCAACAATAAGTCACCCTTATTTCATTGCTTTTATGTGCATGTGTGACTGAACTCTTAGAATGTACAATATGGACTTTTCTTCTTAGTAGTCGGGGCCCCAGAATATTCCTTGGTTGTGCAGATATAATCCCAAAAGATAAACAACAACCTATGGGCTGGGCATGGTGGCTGTGACTGTAAACTCCAGTCTATTAAGCGGCCGGGGCCAGGGACCATGGTTCGAGTCCCACCAGGGGCACATAGAGAGACCTACCCCCCACCAATAGCTGGGTGTGGTGGCATGCACCTGTAATCCCAGATACCTGGGAAGCTGAGGCTGGGGATGGCTTGAGTTTGTGGTACCCCTGGCAACGAGAGCCTGCGGTTCCACAGGCAAAAATAGCGAGAACTAGTATCAAAAAAATAAAAATAAAAAAATAAACAACCTATGAATTTGCTCATATATGTTTATAAATACAAAATTTCTGATAGGTCATTGAATATTTGATATATACCCATTAGCAAGATTGAGTGCTTGTTACTAACTATAATATCTGTAACTAAAGTAATTGGAACTGTTAATTAATCCTTACAGAAGTTTCAGTTAACATATCCCATCAAGATTTCACCAATATGGGGTTGGGCACAGTGGTGTGTGCCTGTAAGCGACAGCCTATGGAGCACGGCTAGGATTGGAGATTGTGGCTCAAGTCCCACCCCGGGCAACATAGAGAGACCTAGTTCCAAAAAAATAGCTGGGCATGGTGATACATGCCTGTAATCCCAGCCACCTGGGAAGCTGAAGCTGGGGATTACTTGAGTCTGTGAGCCTGCGGGTCCATGGGCAAAAATAGTGAGACCTAGTATCAAAAATTAAAAAAAAAAAAAAAAAAAAAGGTTTCACCAGTCAAATGTAGGTTTTCAATAATTGCATAACAAATAGAATCATCCTTTACATATTGTAAACATGGAAGCATAGTCATCAACTTAGAATCCCAGAATCGATATAACTGATTTCAATGAGTCCATTCTTTCAGTGGACTTCTAGACTGAATAGAAAAATCACTGCCAAGATGAAGTGCCCAAAGAACAAGTATTCATTTATTTGTGACAACAAAAAAGATGACAGCAAAATTAGGTGTTTCTGGAGTAGCCATGGAAAATTCAATAAGGTGTAGTTATATAACATTATTTAGTGTGAATGAGGGTTTATAGGAGTGTCTTCATTCTAGGAGCTGCCATCTTCTGGTGTCAGTTAAGGAGGGCTTAATGTCAGTTAAGGAGGACTTCCTTAATGTCAGTTAAGGAGGACTGTATAAACAGATCCTCAGGGAAAAATGAAAGTTAATACTTCATGCATGATTTTTAATCTCACCTAGGTTTCACTTGTAGACAAGAAACCTGTGCATAAGATGACCATTCTTGGTCACTTGAATCAACAGGAAAATTTCCCTCACTTAATTTAACATATGCTCACTCTGGGATTAAAAAGTATTTTACATTGAAGATTCAACAGATGAAAAACATCAGAATATTCCTTATCTGGTAAAAAAAAAAACAGTTGCTGAGAAATGAGACTATATGTCTTCTCCAGGGAGTTTCACGTTCCTCATAGAGACAGAAAGACCACTAAATAGATCAGTTTTTACCTGTCGAGAAGGCATTCCTGTATAAAGAAATATTTCTTATTTCTCATCTCTTCTAAAAACATTTATTTTCCTAAATAAACCTATTTGTGCTTCTCATAGAAGCTTTTCCTCACTCCCCTCTTCCCTAAAGTCTCAATATTTTAACTAGTTAATAAGTCAGCAATTTCTTTTGATGACTATTCAATAAAATAAATATTTTTCTTCTTTTAGTCTGTCTTTTGTCAGTTTAATTTGAGGATCCTAGAGCTGAATCTGAGTAGGAAGTTTTTGTCCTTTTCTATGAAAGATATCTCAAGCTCACACTAGAGTGGTTATAGAATTCTGATGCTTTCCAGACTTGTCATGGGGAATATAGTGGTAAAATAATTATGCACAAGTAGTAGTGTCACTGAGAAGATTAAAAAAAATTAAAGTGTTTAGAATTATGACTGTCAAGTAGCAACCATTGAACTATGGTATCTTATAATTATGAAATTATAATGTCAAAAATTTGTTCATTATTTAAATAATAATTTTCTTTAATGAAAACACAAACTTGACCTATGTTTTAGATCTGAAAGCAATAATTGTCAAATAAAAATTTTTTACAGTATGAAGCAGGTCATGTATTAGACCCACAAAAAGAAATATGTTTTGAAAGTTTTTTAATCCCAGTTACTAAGCTTTATTTAAGATTAATCTCCATCAGTAGCTAAAAATAGGAATATGAAAAAACAATTTATCTTATACCTATAAATGGAAAATAAATTAAATTGACATTTAGATTCTTTGCAAATCCACATTTCTGTAATTAAGAAAACATTTTTTAAAAAGTGATCTTTTGAGCTTCTTCCCAATGTACATTTAAATATAAACTCAAGAAAATAACAGCAAATCAAGTTTTTCATAGTAAATATATTCATTTTTATATCTTTGAAAATGTTATAAGACCATGTTTATCTAAGCAAACCATTTGATTTTATATATACTCAATATTGGAAAATTGTAAATAATTCTCAAAGGTGTCATTAACTTTTTCATGTGCTTAGAAATGATAGATATGGACCATGACAGGAGTTTAAATGATCATAAAGATAAAAATGTTAGATTCTTGCTAAAGCAACTCATCAGAGTAAAGAATAATGCCTGATTACAACTTGTACAATGGGGATACATTTTATTGATCCTATATCTTTATTGATATGTCTTTGAGAACCTGGGCATACAGATGCTTTGATTCTAAATATTACTTGAACTTTCAGGTCTAAGACAAAGGACACTTCAGTTGTCTTGTTTTGTAACAAATGCATCTAACCACCCAAAATGGGTTGTGGTTTATAACATGGATTTGAAAATATTTCAAGGACTACCCAAGTGATTCAGACTCAAGATCTCCCACCAAAAAAAAAAAAAAAAAAAAAAAAAAAAAAAAAAAAAAAAAAAAAAAAAAAAAAAAAAAAAAAAAAAAAAAAAAAAAAAAAAAAAAAAAAAAAAAAAAAAAAAAAAAAAAAAAAAAAAAAAAAAA
>PVHY01003260.1:40946-88283 GCA_004024945.1 Uropsilus gracilis | reverse complement strand
ACAGCTATTATTACAAAAATGACTTCTTTCCCCAAATAAAGGCATCACCTATCTAGAGACTATATGCTGCCATTTGCTTTGTCATTTAAGGAGTGCTCAGCAGAGAGAGAATTTAATATAGAACATTTATTAAAAGTCAACTGTGATTTAATATCAAAGGCAATACAAAGGCATCCTTGAAAGAGGAAGAAAGACTCTTAACCTTCCTCAGGGGCAGTCCGGATACATTATCCTCTCTCACATTTCTTTCTTTTCCATGCCATTCTTCATTTACATTCTTTCCCCACTGGTAAAAGAGAGAATGGGGCTATTATACTTTTTTAGTCCCAGTCAAATATATTGCTGCTGTTGGATTAACTTGTCTATGTCTTGTCAAACATCACTGTCATTTTTTAAGTCATCCCAAAGCTAACATAACTTTATACAATTAAAAAAAAAAATCACTTTGTTGTTGCATCTATTTTTATTTAATTTTTTTCTAATATCATAAAGCTTAAATGATATAGCTATTTCAGTAACAATTTATTTTATAAAATTTAATGCAAGATTTAAAATTATTAGTCCCAACAATTATTAAAAAAATTAGAGAATTATAAACTTTAAATATATATACATGTATACGTATATACAAATGTACATAGATAGTATAGTATATATACACATAAATATGTTAAATAAGCCCTGTCATTCTTATATATAGTCACATCACATAATGCTATTTTAGGCTTCTATTTTTTTGTTTGTTTGTTTGTTTCAATCAAAACTAACAAACCGGATAATGATGGGTGTCATTTCATAATAGTTTAGACATTCACTACATTAAGTCTTTCATTTTTAGCAAATGTTGCAATCAAATGTTCTACCAACTGAGCTTTACCCTATTTTTAGCAAATGCTTGTATCCAAAATAATTACTTGAAATTTATAGATGTAATACATCAAAAACTGGTATGTAAACATTAAGAAAAAAAGCTTTTCTGTTTTAAGCTTGGTGAAGAATGGCTAGACAGCTATTATTACAAATATTACATCTTTCCCCAAATTACTTACTTTCCTAGGTAGGAGGAAAGAAAATGTTTCAGAGTACAGAATCTATAGGAAACTACAGAACAAGAAGGTTAAAAAATTAAATTAGAGTACGTGTTTACATCTAGGTCACCCATTGGTATCCAGTGACCAATAATTTAGAAACTTGTTTCTTTTCCAATTGCAACGTTGATACTTGTTCCTTCCTTTCTAAATTCTAAGTAACACATGCATATACACAGACTTCTAATAACAAGTCCTTCCTCAGGTAGATTTGAGCATGTAATTAGCACCATCATAATGCTCTGAACAATTCCACAATGTCTTTATAATTATTTTTTATTGACATAGCATCGGTTAACAAAATTGTTCATCATTTAGAGGATAGCATTGAGGAAACTTGAATCATAATCCTTTCTCAAGGATAAATTTTCTTATAGACCGCCAATAACAAATGTGAATGCACAGTTAGAATTCTTGGTAAGGTAAGGTGAAAATGTTCTTAAGCTCATAGGTACTGATTGTCTGAGTAGGCATTTGTATTTATTTTTTAAGGACAGCATCTACTGTTGTACTTAATATTTTTCAAGTTTGACATAAAATGATGGGGATTCTATCCTGAAGGCAATCATCATCCAAACAATGTAGCAGTGTCAACAAAAATACTAAAAATGTCAACACTTCACACATCATTGATTCTTAATGTTTCTTAGCTGTTTCTTACTGTCCTGTAGCTACAGGTTAAAAAAAAATAACATCCTGTTTGTAGTACTTTTCAACATCCTAACATCTCATGATTCAGAGCAAGCAAACTCTGTGTTTTTTTTTAATCTGGTGCTGTTTTATTTATTTATTTTTGAATTCTATTCCATATGTTTCAGAATTTGCCATTGGTGGTTTGACAAACTCAATATGGATCTTCCAAAACTAAAAGTACTGTATATATTTTTTAACTACACATATAAAAAGGACTAGCAAAGGCTGTTCTCTATAATCTTGTTTATTTTAGGAAAGTATTGGAGATAATATGAACTTTGTGTGAATTTATTCCATCAATGATTGCAACTAACATACCTCCATGTATACATACTCTTTTGGAGTTCCAAGCACCCCACTGTCCCTTCCACAATACTATGTATGAACTTGTCTGTTTAACTTGTTTTTGTTATTGAGACAGCAGAAAATTTCAAACAAATGGAGGTCTAAGGCTGCAGTTGTATGTTTTCACACCCAATCTTAACCTCCCCACCATACCTGCTCCTTAAAAATTTGAGATAGTGCTCTCTCAGCATCTCTGTCACAATTAAAAAAAACAGGTTCTGTGATGATGAGAAAATACTTGGAAAAAAGATTGTGTTTTTTTCAGCTGATTTGATTCAAAATCAGTCAATTCAGAACCAACTAGCTAGGATATCAGATATGAGTAATACCACACATGTGAGTCAATCTTTCATAGCATATGGTTCTTTGCAAAATAATAAATGACTTATTTTATGTCACTAACTTTTGATACATTTGTTATTCATCAAAAGTAAATTCATATGAATCAACCTAAAATCTAAATAATTCAGTCTATAGCATGATGTCTGTTATTAAAAGTTATGCAGCTATTAAATATTTTATGTAGGTATTTTATATACATATGTATATATGTGTGTTTGTGTGTTACATTACAATGAAAAATACAGAGAGAAATAAGACAAAGATGAGTACTATATTTCTGATTATGAAAATATCTTAGATTTCAAATAACCTTTGTTTGCTTAATTTATCCGTAGACTACATTGACAGGTGTAGGGTAAATGAGTTATCAGGGTTTTTCCACACCCTTCCACCATTAGCCTCTATGATTTGAACCTGTGGTATTGGGCCCTCCATGATTGTGCAAGCCTGGCTCGATGGAATGTACATGTATAAGAGGGCAAGGATAAAAGGTCAATGCCACCCTAGAAGAGAAAGCAATGAGAAAAAGAAGAGACAGAAGGGAAGAGGGGGAAGGGAAAGGAGAGGGAAAAGGATGGGGAGAGATTAGAGAAATAGCATGAAGACTAATGGGTGCCTGGGAGGTTCAGTTGCCTGCCCGCCCGCCTGCCTGCCTGCCCGCCTTCCTGCCTACCTGCCTACCTGCCTCCCAGTCCCTTGCTGCCTAGTCTGCCTGCTTCCCTAGTTGCCATATAATTGACCCAGTTTTCCCATTTATTGTATTGTGTACCTGGTTCCCTGAGAGCATTAAAGCTGTGAAATCCACCACGGGGCTTCTAGTAAGTTATCAGACTTTTTCCTTCATCAGCCTATATAACAAGTATCTGGGGTATTGCAACTTCCCCAAGATCATGCGGCCAGTGAGTGTGCACATGTGCAAGTATGTGCAGGTGGGTCTAAGAGGGAGGAAAAGGGAACAAGCAAATGCCAGAAACAGAGTCCAGAGAAAGGGTGTAAAGATTCCTTGGGGGGGCGGTGCTGGGTGACCCGTATCTCCCATCCCCTTCCTTGGCCCTGGTCTTGCTCTGACCTCCCTGGTGTGTCTGTGTAACTGCTGAAACCTAGGCAGATTGGTGAGCCTGATGCTTACAGGTGCCAAGAAACGGCTACATTACAATTGAGGATGAGAATGGAACGATGATTTAACAGGCCTTGGAAGTGTCGTTATCCCTCACCTGGCATGTGTGTGCTCGCTTGCACTACAGTATCCCATTACCTTAAATTTGAGATCAACTTGAACATTAAACATGTTGGTGGCCAGGAATCAGTTCTGGCTGACTGAGTTAACGTGTGCACATGTGCACACATGCTCCTACCCAACAGCATGAATCTAAGATATTATGATCGTCGCTAGGGAAAATTGACAATTGCCTACAATAATCTACTTTGCCTATGTTCACTATCAGGAGATCAGTGATTATTTGGGGAGAAAAGCCAGGTTGTGTGATATAAGCCCAACTTTGTTGGACAGATAGAGCAACTCTGAAGTACACAAAGAAGAAAATTTCAGAAAAGACTGTATACACAAATAGAAGTTACAGCCTTGAAGTGTGTGTGTGTGTGTGTGTATGTGAGAGAGAGAGACAGAGACAGAGAGAGGATTTTTAATAGAGGGCCTGATATCTAGGCGTGGCCAGGCCAGGATAGGAGCAGTTAAATAAATCTAATGTAAATATATGTTAATAATCACTTCATATCCCTAAAGAAACAAAGGAAAACAAAACAAAACAAAAAAGTCATTTTCTAAAGTAATAGCACTCTAACATTTGGTTAAAATGGTTTGCTTTTTCTTATAGTACTTAAACAAATATGATAAAATCATATTGAAATATATCCATCAAATATTAATGCATTCAATATTGTAAAGACTATTTTCAAGGACAGAATATGATTGTATATCTTCTTGTTAATGCAAGCTTCTAAAACTTCATGGTGCAAGAGATGGAAACAGAGCAGTATAAGAAGAGAGTTTTCTAAGTGAGAAAGACCAAAAGATAAGACAGGTGTGATTTGAACTCCGTGAACTCTGTATTAAATGTGGGATGCAGGAATGGGTAATCAACATGCTCTGGCATGAGATAGTGCCGGTAAAAGCAATATTAAAAGCAATAAAATAGACTCTCCTAGGGTAAAAATGACCTATAAATGAATTCTTTCAAACCTTGAAAGCATGTCTTAGGTAGTAGCTTGATGAAAAGTTGAATATTTATATATACATATATATTCATATGAATATATTCATAAATATATGTGATGTGTGCATTTATATTCATATAAAACAACTGATATATGCATACAATATATTCTGATCTTATTTATTTATGCATTTATTTATTTGATATTCATCTTCCCTCCCCCTACCTTTCCCCTTGTACCCTGTGGTCAGTCCATCTCTTCTTTCACTGCCAGGTATTTGTGATTGTTTAGTCCATTGGATTCTTCCTCTTCTTTCCTGGAGCAATGTTCTTTTGCCAGGTGTAGACGTGTTTTTCTGGGACACATCGAACTGTGCTTAGTTTTCCAGGTGTATCTTTGTTGCAGGCAGCCAGTTCATGCATGTTTGGGCCACCATGCCCGGCCCTGAGTTCATGCATGTTTGGATCCTTTCGGTGCCTCCTCCTTCTTACTGGTCGTCCACTCTTCTTGTCACATTTTGCTCCTTCTTTGCTTTGCAGTTCTGGTCGCCGACATTGGGGGTGTTTCTCCCAGCCGACGTTCGTGTATAAAGTTTCTTGTTTCACATAGGCACTGGCGGATGGTTGGTCCAGTTCATCATGAGGCCGCTGCCCGTCTCTTTGGCTTTCCTCTCCACACGGAATGGGAGGTGCTTAGCTTCACAGCTGGCATCTCTGAACTGGATTTCCGTTCCTGTCTGCGGGTTGTATTTCTGAGACAGTCTGTCACTTTAGTTGGTCTCACAACACTGCGTCCCCTGGATCTGAGATATTCAGTTGTTCTGGGCTTTAAGTCTTTCTCCTCATCACCATCTTGTCGCTGCCTCTGAATTAGTGATTTCGTTGTTTCTGGTGAGGATTGACTGGTTTTGGAGAAACCCAGAAAGACTCACCCGCTGCCCTTCACTACGCACCCCACTTTGGCCCGTGTGTCTGCCAGCCTCCCCCTCCCCCCTTCTGAGAAGGGCTGGGCGTTCGAGGCCATAGGTGGCCCAGCCCCAAGTGGACTGGGCAGATGTGGGCTGAAGCCCTTTGTTTTCGGGTCCCCGTTTAAGGTGGCCCTGACCCCAGAGACTGCCCACCAATTAGGAACATGACAGGGGGGCCCACCCACCTCTCACACCTCATTCTGGAGGTGCTGCGTGGGAAGGCTGGGCCTCTGGGGACATAGGTGGCCCAGTTCCTGAGGGGCCTGGTTATTCTGATGAATTTTGAGGCATCTTTTTCTTCTGTGTATGTCTAGGTTTGTAAATAAAAAACAAGACTGGTAACACTAATCCATAATGAAAGTCACAGTACATTTCTTTTTCTACAATGACTTCTCATCACCTTTTTTTCATTTTGTTTTTTTGTTTTGTTTTTTGAGATTAGGTCTCATTATTTTTGCCCGTGGAAATGTAGGCTCTCGTTGCCCGGGGTACCACAGACTCAAGCAATCCCCAGCCTCAGCATCCCAGGTAGCTGTGATTACAGGTGCGCTACACCACACCCAGCTATTTTTTCGGAACTAGGTTTCGCTACTGGCCCCAGGCGGGACTCGAACCACGATCCCTAGCCCGGGCTGCTTCACAGGCACTAGCCACCATGTCCGGCCTTTATTTCCTTTATTTATTTTTTTGTATGACCAACTAAACCTCCATTTTATTTTATATTAAATTATTTTGATTGCATATATATATATACACACAAACACATATATAAATAGTAAATCCGTATCACAATATTCTCCCATCACCCTTATCACCGGTGTACCTTCTTTATCTCTTGTGCCCTTCCCCTTCCTCAATTTCAGTCTCCTTCCTCTCCCTTGATCTACCCTTCAGATCTGTTGACAGTTTTAAATTTTTCTTGTCTGTTTGTTCAGTTTATTCAGATGACTAAGAATGGCCAGACGATGGTAATGATTTTATTGTCACATTTGACTAATCAGAGTTGGATTAAAAATTCCCTAGATTATGTTGCCAAGAATTATATAAATATATAGAGGGGAAAATGGGTGATATCAATGTTTCTCCGTATTGTTAGTGGTTACTATTGATACAAGATTCCAGGAGACACTTTCCATGGAGAACATAGTTGAAATCTTTTTTTGACACTATATCAGCTGTGAATGCTAGGGATTTTCCTTTGCTCATGTATTCTCACAGCAGGAAATCAAGAAGCAGAGAATGACTGCTTGCAATAAAAGTCTGTGTGCAGGAAATACTGAATTATGTCTATAAATTTTGGGATCAGCATATGTGAGGCAGTAATATATCAATGTATTATTAGGCTTTACGCCTTCTAATATAAAATCACACACAGATACACATATGTGCATGCACAAATAAACATCACTCTTGAAACCCATGCTTTTTCAATATTAAGATGTGACTGATACTGGAGATAATATAATGGCATCAGTAGACTACATGAATTTCAAACTTTTTTTCAATTATTTGTTCTAACTACACAAGTTTAAGTAGTTTTCACATCTACCCCAGTAAAGTGAAGAGAAAATAAACACAAGCTTTGATTTAGCTGCTGGTAGGTTTATAATCTAATTTTTTCAGAGATATAGTAGCATGATATATGGGTATTTCTTTTGAAAATTAGTTTATATGGGAAACCAAAGTTGCTTTTTCATAGAATATAATAACAGGTAGATTCCAAAGTGCTGACAAAATATATATATATATATATATATATATATATATATATATATATATATATATATATATATATAGATATAGATATAAGGTGTATGCAAACATTTTCGGTCAAATTCTATGGATTTTTTTCTTATTTAATCATATGATTATATACTTATTTCTCCTAGGATATAAAAACAGTGCTAACTATATCTATTTAACTTATTATTATAACAGTTATTTTTAAGGAAATAGCTGTCATAGTATTAAAATAATAAAATCTGACTTTTTATTAGATTCCATTTGTTTTGGCTATTACAAAAAAGTTCTTGTGTATATTCAGAAAATAAAAAAAATAAATTCATCTATTTATTTGGTTTGTATTAAAAATGTAAAACAATATATGAAATTTGCTGTTTTTCGATTATTTCAAATTTTGTTCTGAGTGTATTATGAGTAATACATGGTAATAAAAAATTCCAGCAATCTGTATTCTAATATGCACTTACCTTCATTTCATTTTCATAAACAACAAAGGCATTGAAAGGAATATTTCACAAATAATATGTGTTTAAAGGTACTGTGCTAAAGATGTGTATATATTATAATAGTTCACTCTCACAATGTATCTATGAAAGAAGAGAATCAGGAACATAATATTTTCATTTGCAAACACATGATATGTGTACAAGCTATGATCATGACCATACCCCTTTTAAAATGTCTTGACTATGCCTCCATGTGTTTGAAAAACCTGTAAAAATGGCATAGAAGTAGTTTTCCAACTAAACATTCCTAACTTAAAGAAACCAGATCTTCATTATATGTATGCCTTCAACACAGAAAAATAATGAAAAAAAAAAAAAACACAAAATATGTCAAAGTGATTTGTTGGACTCAATTGCCCTTCAATTGAATAGTAGAGTTATCTTGTATGTGCAAGAAAATACCTATAGAAAACTTTACTCTGTTTCTCCCTTTGACCTTGCACCAGGGACTTGGGGTCCTTGGAGTAGACACTTGGACAAAAGTTATATACAGATACTTGAAGGAAAAGTGGGTGAGAGTCATGTGGGGAGACTGATAATGGCAGCTGTTGCCTTGGTTTGTACTTTAATTTTGCCCCTTTCTTCATATTTTTACCAGTTCTTTTTCATTCATTTTTGTGGTTCCCCACCAGCATGGACATCTGACTTAATGGCAGTGTTTTGGGCCTCAACAGGTCCACTTTGGACAACCCTATTTGGATGGATGTTTCCCCATGCCAGGGTGAGAAGCTTTGAGCCTTCCCTGGTCTGTCCATGCACACTAATCGTATTAAAGGTCTTTCACAGTAAGTATGTTTATCTTTGTGTTCACACATGGTCAGACCTCTTAAAAGTATTCCAGTTTGGGGGTTCCTAAAGTGCCCTTTTGTTGTTCACTAACAGCTCCAGTTCTCTTTAATTTTAGTGACCACATTTTAATATTTTCACAAAATATGTGGAAACCTGATTTCAACCTGTTTATTTCTCTATTTTTCTACCTCTTCTAACTCTTAGGTCAATGTATGTGTGAATGGATATATAGGGGAAGATAGATACATAGACGAATGATAGATAGATAGACAGACAGACAGACAGATAGATAATTTTCAAACCCTAACTTAAAGGTAATATCTAAAGCAGTAAATGTTTCCTTCAAATATAACCTTCTGTGTAATTACCCTCCCTGGATCTTCCTGAAGTGTTTTTGAAGACAATCAGCAGATTCTTTTTTTTATAAACTTTGCAATATTACCATCTGATATATCTTTATGTTGTAAACATATAATGAATGCTAGAAAATTTAAGACCTCCAATTTGTAATAAAAAATAATTTTGACTGACCTAGCTCCATTAAAAATTGCTGTTGTGACACATGGAAAATATTAAGAGCTATTTGGTGATTTATTGAAGAAATTTCTAATAGGACTCTGTATCAATGATTGTTTCTGAACAAGTACTATGCACTAGACATGTCAAAAAGTAAATATACCAAAATTAGCGTTGCTTAGCTATGTTTTCATGGATTTTATATCTTATTGAATCTCATTTCTTACTCTTTATCATCTCAAGAGAAAAGAAGAATTTGTTATTCTATTATTAAAATTGCTTTTAATATATTTTGCATATTACATTTTTTTCAGTATTCTGACATTTATTTACTTATTAGATATTTTAAATTATGCCCTTTGCTTCAAAGCCTCAGAGCACAAGCAGGCTAAAACTTTCATTAAATATTTAAATAAGGAGAAGAAACAATCAAACAGCAAAATAATAACCAAACAAAAAAGCTTCCAGCATAAAACCACAAATCTCACTTGTTGAAATAGATTTTTTTTAGAAGAATAGCATGTGGTGTCCTTAGCATTATGTATTATTAATGTTAAAATTCAGTACAATAAGGTCTGAATTTTGTACAGGAATACCATCTTTAATAATTAAAGTGTAGATCAGTTTGTCAATCCGTGACTTATCCTTTAACCAACTAGTTAAATTATTTAGGAATTTTATTAACAAAATATTATTTATGTTTAGACAATTTGTAAGAATAATTCTGATAAGATGGATACTTGTAGAGCAATCTTTTGAGAAAAGAGTTATGTATGTTCACAGTAAATAACCTTTTATGAGTATTGTCCTTTGGCATACTTACTAAAAGGAAGACTCTGGGCTAAGTCAAACAGATGTAAGAGTTTTTTAAAAATACAGCATTTTGAAATCTTAATTCTGCTCAAATTCCAGACTAACATAAAAAATTGTTATGCTGGACAAGGATTACAAATTGTCCGTAAATTCTTTCTACTTCTCTTGTTAACATTTAGAACACAGCCTGCAATACAGTAGATGAAATTACATCTACTGTATTAAATAATTGTTAAGTATTTTGCATTGATTCAAAAGGCAATTTTCCTGAAGAAAATAATTTTGCACACCTCCATTTCCACTGTCTCACTTGAGTTCTTAATATCAAAGGACTTTGCATAGGAATGATATTTTCTTTTAGAATCCATGTGTTTTTTAAATTTTATTTTATAACAGATTAGTTGCATTTACCTGTTTTTCTTGATATAAAATATTTTGGCCACATAATTTTTCTTTTTTTTTTTTAATTCAGGAATGCATTACAAATGCACTTTCATGCATTTCTGAAAATTTTACTTTGTATTTTTAAAAACTCATGAGTTCTCAATCAACTCTCCTCTGAGAATAAAACTCTCAATCTGAACATATGAGAGCCATAGTCACAGTCAGACTAACTCAGTAGTAAGTATCATGTACATGTAGCATAGCAGAGGAAGGTTCTC
Source organism: Uropsilus gracilis (assembly GCA_004024945.1). Taxonomy (NCBI): domain Eukaryota; kingdom Metazoa; phylum Chordata; class Mammalia; order Eulipotyphla; family Talpidae; genus Uropsilus; species Uropsilus gracilis. The sequence continues at coordinate 77,644 of PVHY01003260.1, read as the reverse complement.
GACCTCACTGGGGACTTCATTTGAGATTCCGGATTAGGGTCAGATGCTCTGATTTCATTTGGAGAGTTCGTACAATTTGTTTAGAAACAAACACAATTGAATCGTTCACTTGCATTACTTTTCTTTTTATTCTTCTTTGACTTTTGGTATAAGGAACTCCTTTTTTCCCTGTTTGTTTGTTTGTTTGTTTGAGACTAGGTCTCGCTATTTTTGCCTGTGGAACCGCAGGCTCTCGTTGACCGGGGTACCACAGACTCAAGCAATCCCCAGCCTCAGCTTCCCAGGTAGCTGGGATTACAGGCGCGCACCATCACGCCCAGCTATTTTTTTTGGAACTAGGTCTCGCTACGGGCCCCAGGCAGGACTCGAACCGCGATCCGTAGTCCCGGCCGCTTCATAGACTGAAGCTTACAAGCACGAGCCACCGTGCCCGGCCCTCTTTGAGTTTTGAAATAAAAAACCTGAGTTCTAACTTGATAATTGGGAGGGTTTTTTTGTTTTTTTTTTTTTTTTTTTTTTTGTAGCTTCATATCAACCCAACAGTGTGTAATTTATTACAAATTTAATTAAAAATAAAATCCATTTTGCTATAGAATGTACAATTTTCATCTTGCAGAAAGTTGTATACAATATTTTCCATTTATATCTACCACATTAAAATCTTTATAATACATTGCTAACTCCCCCAAAAGAAGAAAATCATTATTTAATTTCAATATGTTCTAAACTATAACAAAACTCCTTAACTTTCTAATAAAATTTAACCTGTATTTTTAAACAATTTCACTGAATATAAAACAGAATACTTCATAAATTTATTTAGGAGCAAGAGAAGTTGGATTCCTCTCAATGTGGAAGAAAAAAGTTTCTAAGTAGTTTTTCATAGTTTCATAATTCATAGTTTTTCCCCTTTTTTATACATTGAACACAGAGGCAAATTACTCTCATCCAAGATAATGATGAATAAGTTCTAAGTTTGAGTTTCACTTTGCATAGATATATTATTATTTATTTTAAATACATTAAATATTTATTACATTTTCATACCCTTCAAGCACTATTTTAATTAGTACCAATTTAGTTCTTATTTATCATCCTAAAATTTACATTATACATTTTCATATAGCTCCAGTGATCACAATACCTGCCATGACAGGTCTATTTCTTTGCTGTTCCCACTCCTTCCTCTTCCCCTACAGGTCTTCATCCTTCCATTAGTGGAAGTAAATGGAGAACAGTGATCTTTAAATTCTGCAGTTCCCTTCATAGTTGGATTTACCTTCAAAGAGATGTGGGGAGATAGTATTTTTAGCCAGTAATGAATTAACTGCTCTCTTGAGAGGCACAGGTGTGTGTGCCTAATGACCCAGCTCAAATTCCATCTCCAAGCTTCCCTCATTATCCACATCTATGGGAAGCTAGAGAACACAGGATAAAGTGACTTAATCTGAAAATCATTGATAACATGAATAAAAGACTGTACTTGTGTAGGAAGGCAATATGATGGAGAGAAACTGTACTACTCCCTCAAAGAAGGAAACAAACAGGTCAGTCAAGAAGAAAAGACAAACCATTACATAGTTTACACTTGTATTGTCTCAATGTTAAAATATCAAATCTTCCTATTTGGATCATTAGTGAAAGTCAATGCCCTTGAGAAGCTCTGCAGACCCCAGGGTGATCCACCAGCTGGGATACTCTTTCAAAGGCTGTTTTTCTTTATGTTCTAGAAATCTGCAAAAGTATTTTAGAGCTTGGTATCAGGTTACAATCCCATAAATGGGAGTGCACACTGGTTTCTGCATAACATTTTACAACCAGGGGCTGCTTATTTGATAGAGTGTCTAGAAAATCAAGAATCCCAGTGGCCAAGGTAAGCTGACTCTCCACCATCTCCCACAACTATCAAAGAACTAAGGGGTTTAGAGATGTATGAAAGCTTGTAAAGGTAGCACGTATAATAGCTATGTGAAAGGTGAGCTTTAAAGCAGTGTAACCTGGAGACAGGTGAGTCCTCATTGATTTTTATCAGCAGACTGATGTGGCTTTCTCAAAAATCATTGCCATGGGCTCAAGACAGATAAAATCTGTGCTGTAGTCTTAGTAACCTTTGTTGACTGTTCATCAACTATTCAAACTCAAGTTAAGAAATAACTTTTTCGCAAGTGTTGAGAAAACATCCATGATAAAGAATGAGATCCTATTAATGGAAGTAGGGGCAAATGAAGAGATGAGGATAAAATTGGGGACATTGAGAACCTAAATTCTTATGAGTCTTCTTTGCTTTTAGGGCATTTCCCACTTCTGGTGACTTTGAAAATATTAAAAATAAATTGCCGGGCATGGTGGTGCCTGCCTGTAAATGGCAGTCTAGGAAGCCACAGTGGGGACCGGAGAAACAGTTTGAGTTCCTCTCTAGGCAACATAGCAAGACCTAGTCCCCTTCCCAGAAAAATAGCTGGGCATGGTGACGCTCACCTGTAATCCCAGCTACCTGGGAAGCTGAGGCTGGGGATTGCTGGAGTCCATGGTACCCTGGGCAACCAACATGAGCCTGCGGTTCCCCGGGCAAGAATAGCGAGACCTAGTTCAAATAAATAAATTAAATGAAACAAACATATAAATAAACTCTATAACCCAGCAATTACACCCCTAGGAGAATGCTAAATACATTCATTTTGGTGGATATATGCATTTCATTTATGAGCCTTTCTCAGTTAAAAAATTTTCTTTTTTTACACCATGGAAGCAAGGCTAGTTGAACTGTAACTGTCATTCGTTGAATCATCGCTCTGAACAGCATAGCTTCACCAAAAAATTTAGAATTAAAGTGGTCATTCTAAGGAGTTTTTGAAGTTAATAATTTATTTCTATATGGATGTTTCCTACATTAATACTGAGTAAATTCCTAATACTAAAAGGTCATACTTTTGATTGATAGGAGGAAAGTCAAGTGTTTTCAAACTGGTTGTAATATTTTACAATCTGCATTCCCACCAGCAATATAAAAGGTTTCCTTGATAACACTTACATAGTTTGTATTTATTATTATAAATGATCTAAGGTACATTTTGTCATTTTAAATGTGTATGTTTATGTAATACGGAGAATTACAGTTGATTTGTCATCTTTTATGATTCTGTGTTTTCAGGCTAAGTCATTTTTTAACTAGGGTCTTTCTGCTATCTGCATGCCAGTCATCATTAGCATAGATGATGATATATATATATATATATATATATATATACTTATGTAAATATATATATATATATTTACATCATTGTCCCAAAGTTTCCCACCACCATGTCACCTGTGAGCCATCATTCTGATCCCTTGTGTTCATCCTTCCCTTGATTTTGCTTTCCCTTCCACCCCCTCACTGTTTTAGTTCTGTGATCAGTTTGTTAGATTTAACTTTTTCTTGTCCTTGTGTTTGTTTTCCTTATATCCCACATTCTTCTAGAAATATCCACTAACATAATCCCTTCTAGTTCCATCCATGTTACTGCAAATGACATATTTTTTTCTTTGTTGATTGCTGGATAATATTCCATTGTGTAAACATACCACAGTGTTTTGATCCATTCATCTGTTTTTGGGGGCATTTAGGGCTATTTCCATATCTTGATTATTGTGTACAGTGATGCAATGAACATAGAAATGTGTCTCCTTTTGAATTAATGTTTTTGTAGCTTGTAGGTAGATACCCAGAGTGAAAATGCTGGATCAAATGGTAGTTCATTTTCGGTATTTGGAGAACCCTTGAACCAGCACTTTTCTCAGATTACCTGGTAAATGGGTTGGCATAGCATACAGACTTCTGCATATATACCAGGATTGTGTGTGTGTGTGTGTATGTGTGTGTGTGTCCATGTATTCCATCTGACATTTCATTCTCTATTTGAACCTGACCAATATAGCTAGCTTGCTAGTCTTTGTTGTATTTCAGGAATGGGGAGTTAGAAGACACAAGGCAATATAAACTCTGATACACAAGTTTAAGTATTTTCAGATACAGAGTAAAGCAATGAATGTTTTCTAACAAATGTTTCAATATAGTAATCTCAAATTAATGGAAACAACATAGAAAGGTTTGTGAAACAAGTCATGATGATTAAGCTAATGCTTCATGAGTGATTTATTCCTCAGGTAATAAAGATTATGCAACTTATATAATTTCATTATTTCAGTATTAGATTATTATAAAATGTAAAAGTTCAAATACTGTAAACCAATACATCTTTCTTTTCACTTGTACAATGTCATTCTATTACTAGTATAAAATGTGTGATATTGCCTTTGAAGATTTAGTTTCAATTTCTGAAAATCATCTTGCAATTCTGATATTCTATGCAATTGCCTCTGCTGAAAAAATCATCAGCATTCTTATAAAAACTATGGCATATATTGCTGCCATTACTGTAAGTGCAGGAGGTAGCAATTTAACAATTTTCTTGCTGTGGCTTGTCAATTCATCATGTCTATCGGTATGTGTTGTTCCAGGGCACCAGTAAGATCTGCAGTTGATTGGGATTGATTCATCATTGAGCTTTTGGACTATCACCAATGACAGTACTTCCTCTGATGCCCAATTTATATATTTTGTGGATTAATAACTTTATAGCATAGGTGGACTCTTATGATTGTGTTTTAAATTTATCTAAATATATCTTTGTTTTTTAAAGTATTCACTCATTTGCCTACTGATTTCCAGATTTAGTTAGGTTCTTAAAAAACAAATGTTTTCCAGAATGGGAATATAAGAGACTTGGGCAAGGTATTCTTACTGATTTATTTATTTATTTATAATTTTTTTTTAACACTAAGGTAACATTGGATTACGTTATTGTTGGTGCTTTGAACTGTTTTATCTTACACAAAAGGTGAGTTCTCTCATTTAGGTGTAATGAGAAAATATTATATTTTAGATTATATGTTTGCTAAGGTAATACTGATTTGTAGAAGTGTATATGAATGAGAAATAATGGATTGCACTTTTTCAGAACTCATATTTCTTTACCATATTCTGTTATGCCTCACTCTCCTTCCACATTCTCTCTTTCTATCTGGTTTAGAATTAAACAAACTGAATTTAAGATGCTGCTATTTAAATATCAGTTTGTCAATTAATGACATTTAGTTGCATTTTAGAAGTATTTCAATCTTAGTTTTATGTATAAAATCTTGATAAAAGTTATTTTTGATGATGCATGGCTGTTTTTAATATATACATGCAAGCTATGAAAATAATTGTTCTTAAAGAGCAAGGAAAGTACATTCCCATAATACATATTAGAATGTTTTGTCCAAGGATAGTAGTGATTATCAGTATTAGTAGGATTAATTAAGTATAACCAATGCACCTTGCATCTTTGATGTGCTTCACAAATATCCGATTCTATGTCTAACCCTATGAAAAAAGTATAATCATTATCCTAATTTCAAAGAAAAGGAAAATGAGACTTTCCTGAGGTCATATACCTCACAAGTGACACTTCATATAATTTCAAAGATGAAAGATTGTTCTATTTCATCCAGAATATATGTCTTTTGATCAGGTAAGACATGTGAATTTCTTATATTACAACAAAGTGATGAAAATAAGTATTGCACTTTCACTTGCTGTCTTTGCCAAGTACCTTTTGAGACTGAAAAACTAGAGAAAACAGATTTCTAGCTATTTAAATCTATATATAAAGTTCTCAGTTATTTATCAATGTTTCTAAAGACTAGTGACATCTGTTATTCTCTGTATATTTAGCAATTATTACCTTGATGGAAATAATGAAACTCAGATTTTTTAAATATCTGACTTATTTATATAAAATAGAAGCTCTTAAGCTTATATAAAATGAATGATTTCTCCAAATGTCAAAAACATTATAATTCAGCTAACTGTAAACCCTATAATAATATCTTCATTCCTGAGATAACCTAAAGCAAAATAAATTAGATATGTTTTTAGAACATCTAATTTGGTAGACAGGTTCTTAAAAGTTCACTTTTAAGACATGTGTCCAAAATTAAATGATGTGAAGTACAGGAAACTCATATGTCAATTTTAACACTATGAATGACATAATGAGCTTTGACAATTGATGTAAATTATATATAACTGGAGGAAATGTTTGTCTATTAAGTTGCATAAGTAAATGATCAAAGAAAATACAAGATCATGGTAAAGTGACTCAAAATCTAATAGTTCTTGTTAGGTGGCATTCAGAAATATATAATTATAGAACCATCAACCAATAATATAAACTGTATAAAAGATGAAAGGACTTTTGAAACTTCAAATATGGGATGAGGCATTTCTAAAGTGTATGAATTAGTGATTATTTTCATTAGAAATTAAACCCTAAACACAACACACTCGAAAAATTGAGAATTCATGTTCCTATAAGTGTCTAATCTCCTCTCAAGCGCATCAGAATATATATTTTAGAATAAGAGTGGTACACACACACAATCCAAATAACTGATAAGTGCTTTATTGGAAAATATGCAGAGACAGCTAAAATCTGAAAGTTTTGTCTGAAAATGAATTGTTGGGACACATCTGCTGGCAGACTACTTGTCAATATTTTCAACATAATTCCAGATAGATTAATGCATTATCACATTCAGGAAGTCAGTGTTCTATGGGAATATCATTTTCTCTAAACTGAGCCTATTCTTTCTATTCTATCTCTTGTTCATGTAACAATGAAGTTATGTATTCTGAAAAGATTGTTTCCAGGAAGACAGATAAGCTCTTTTAAGCTTTTGATAGCTTGTATAAATGTCTGCCTTGAAGCTGTAGAGATACCAAACAATTCATGTCTTCCTGAACATATTTCAAAAGTAGAATTCTGAAGCATAAATGAAGACCTTATAAGGGATCAAATGTATTAAATTACCACAGAAAATTCACCTCATTTTTTCAACTTCACTGGTGATGATGACTGTCTCAGAATCCAGAAGAAATCTAAAGGCCTGTCAGCATGCTCTCCCTTTAATCCTGACCTTGTGAAAATCAGTATCAACTCAAGAATTCAAAGATAAAATTTTCCTATTTATCTAATTGCTCAAATCACCATATATGGGATCTATAAAACACCAACTCATTTTTTTAAAAAAGGAACCTCATATTTACATAGAATGAACATATTCAAAACATTTCATTTAAAATCATAAGATGATGAAGCTCGTTCAATGCATCATTCAAGAAATGGAAATATATAGAATCATGTAGTCAAGAATGGTAACTTAAATGTTAATAGGTAGAAAACTGTTAATGTACAGTACATTAAAAATACAACATTGAAATTATTTTTTCCTCCTAAGCAGCAATCCACAAGTTAATATGTAACTCATAATATCCTGGTGCAAATAATATATAAAATAACAGAGAGAAACCACAAGTACATGTTCTTAAATAATCCATCAGTGAAAGTGATAAAGAAGTTTTTTATGACACTGGAAAGAAATTCAATCATTCTGCATTATTTATACATGTTACACACACACACACACACACACACACACACACACCCCGGTCCCATAACAGTCCACATCCAACACTTGGATACTGTGGGTGAATCAGAAAACAACAATTTTTGTAGACATATGAAAATCAAATCTAAATAAAATTGCATGACATTTAAAAGGAATATGAATGCTACTAGTTTATATTAATAACAAAATGATCTTATTTGCAGTCATTGTATATCTAACTATAGTCAACACTGAATAAAGAATAAATTGAATATAGCAATAAAAATTATAAAGCATTTATTATATAAAATATACAGAGGAGATGTTTCCTTAAAATATTAATAATGATTGTGTTTAGTTTTCTACACGATGGCAAACTTTAAGTGAAAACTTGTCGAAGATAATACTGTTACAACAAGTGTGTGCCACTGTAGTGCTGAACCACCAAGTAGAGAATATGAAATTGCTGCTCTTGATTTATGGATCACTGTAAAAAGTCCACCTGACACTGTAGAATCTTAGAGTACCAGATACCTTTAAAATAAATTCTAAACTGTATATAACATTGAATATTTTTTCTATCCACACATGATAATAACTAACATAAATGCTTTTATAATAATGACTATGTATATTTAATATAGCATTATATAAACTATGCTTAACTGATACTAATTAAACAAGATCTCAGTCTCTTTTATTATCAGTCAATATTTTCCTTTGTTCTTTTCTGGATTTTGAATACCCCTTGATAAGCCAATTTTGTAATTCTTTACAATTTGTAACTCGGCATCACATAATAAAATATTAGACTTATAATAACTAAATATTCACCTCATTTATATACTTACTAAGATTTAAGTACAATGTAAAAAGTGAAATAAGTGTATCTTCATAGCAAAAAGGATCCCTTTTTTTTTGGATTCACAGGTCAAATATTAATAATTGTCTATTGATTTCTTATAACACTTGTTCAAGGATTTATAGATGTGCAAAATAAATAATATCAGATATATTTTATAAATACTTCACATATTATATATGCTACTTTCAATCATCAATATATTTAATTTGCTTTAAGAAAAATTTGGTAAGAATTAAAATTGGTATTTCCTAATATTTACATTTGCACCTTGAAATTTTATATAATTTATTTTATTTTGCATTATTTAGTATGTGAGTCTGTTTCAACTATATGATTAAAACTTTATGTCTTAATTAAAAAAAATTGGTATATAGTCACTCCTATGAATAATTTAAAAAATCCCATTATTATAGTATTTCTCCTTCATAATGATATAATATTTGGGATAAAAGCTATAGCTACCATATTAATTAATCTTTCTTGGTCAATTTGGCATATATTGGCAGGAAAATTAAACAAATGTTTATAAATTTACACATCTGAAATTATATCCATAGAATTATTCTTAAACAAGAGAAGTACCAAATGATTATAACTTTGATGCTTTATGTGATCAGCATTATACTATTAGTAGTTAAAACTAAGATTATCATAGAGTTGGTAGGTTCTTTCAATAGTTTTATGTTTTGTTTAAAATGAACACTATGTTTTTTGACATTTTTTTTCTATCAGGGATAAAAAGGTAAATAAACTAATATAATTTTATCTAATATTTTTGTTCTTATTTGTCAAAAATATTTCTCCTCAACTATATTTTTCAAGTTATTCTCCAATGGTATTCCATTTTATTAATACCTCTGCTTGAACATATATATTTTAATAGTATGACACAGAAGATATATACTTTATGAATTTTGTATTACCCTTCCTTTGTATTGTATCAATATTGTATGATGTATTCCTTTACATGTCTTATAGTTTTTGCTATGTTGCAGTGATAACCCATGTGTACAAACATGGAATGACAAATATTAGGCATTATTAGTCAAGAGTATACGCCGTCCATAAAAAGTATCTTTAGCAAGGATCCTTAAAGATCCCTAAAATGGAACTCTCAAACACAGTGGGCTTCTTTTAGCGTCATATAAACCTTCTTGGTGGTTAAATAACCTTTACTCCTATTTTTCAGTGATACATGAATATGGGAAAAACTGTTTTCACAATGAGTAGGCTTAATTTTATTATATATTTAAGCACAGTTTGCTATTTCACAATACTACTATAACCAGAATAAACATTGCATTTTAAACTTTATGGAACTAATTTATAGTGTAGGGCAGGCACAAACTTGATCTCATGGCAGCAAAATTTTATGTTTCCATTTCAGCAATACTGCCTAATACAATAATATCAAGCCAGCAAATCTTAAATATAAGTTAAGCTAACATGATCCATTGCCTTATAAAGCTAGAGCACCCTGTGGAGTCATGCTGAATATGCCAAGTGATTTTTCAAAATTTAATCATCCTAAATGTCAGATAAAGGTGCTTTTGCTGTCATTCTTTAAAACTGGGGCAAAAATCCCAAGTGTGCCTGCAAGTTATAAACAAAGTCTCTTCTCAATAATCGCATTAAATAAACAACATCCTTTTCAAGCACCATTCTTTTTGTAAGTCATAGTAAATTAAAACATATTAAAATGTTGAAAGGCAAAATCAAGACAAATACTATTTTTTGAAGATAAAAATATAAACATCTCCCTAGCAGGACACAAATTCCTATGCCATCAGATTATTTGAATTTCTTTTTTTCATCATTCCTGGTTATACTACAGAATTTTACAGCTTTAGAAATAACTTCATAAGAACACAGACTTAAAAGTCCTCTACAAAATGTTAGCAAATGGAATCAAGTAATAAATAAAAAGGATAATCTAAGACAACATAGAATTTATTCCAATAATTCAAGGCAGGTTCAACACCTATATATCAAAATAATGCATTATATTAATAGAACTAACAAGGAAAAGTTTCAAGATTCTATTAAAAGATATAAAGAAAACATTTAGAAAAGAAATCAGCATCAATTTACCATAAACTTTAGTGAATTTGGAACAAAAGGAGATGTTTTTTTCCTCTGACAAGATTTCTATAATAAACTACTGCTAAAATCATATTCAATAATAAAGACCTATATTATTCTTTATCCTTAAGATCACAAAATAGGCAAGAACTCTCTCCAAAGAAAGAAAGAACAATTTCTTTTAAATTTCAATTAACATGATAGGTAAGCTAGCCAATTCAGTAATCAAGTGAAATAAATTACAAGCAGAGAAAATATAAAACTAAAAAGTTTCCTATTCACATATGAAATAGTTTTTCTCTGGAAAAATGAAAAGCTCAGGTCAGATATTTTTCTAGAATGCATAAAAGTTTATTAAGTTTTAGTATACAGAGTCAACATGATATTTTATTTCTACCTATTAGTAATGAACAATTGAAACTAAAAAAAGTTATTTGTCATAGCACTAAGTACAATTGAAATGTTATCAAAACCTAACAAAGTAAGCTCAAAACTAAGTATCAGAACCTATAAAACAAGATGAAAGTAATTTAAAAAAACAAATAAATGGAGAGAGACCATATTCTTGAACTTGAACACTCACTATAGTTAAGAAAAAAAAAAATCCCATTTTGATCTGTATATTCAATACAATGTTAATTACTATCCCAGCAAACTGACTCTAAAATTTACATGAGGAAACAAACTCAGTCAACATTGACTATGCAACTTCAGAAAAAAAAAATTGGAGTCACACCTATCAATTTAATTTTTTATTTAAAAGCTTTAATGATCAAAACAACCTGCTATTACTAAAAGATATACCAATAGTTGATGAAGTAGAATATTGATATGACTTACAAAATTTAAATCATCTAAAGGCAATCCACTGAATGCTCCCAATCTTTATTTTAAGGTAGACATTTAGTCCATATAAAATGCACAAATTATTATGTATATAGTTCATGTGTAACTCGACATGATTTTCTGTCAGTTTTTATCCCTGGTTTTTATCTATTCACTTATGAAAATATAGATATAAGCAGAGAGACACTAAAATCTAAAGGTGGTTTCCTGGTTCCAAATGAATACAGAAAAAAATGTCATCTAGAATCTCTTGTGAACTCACAAAAGTGGTAGATGGGTCTTTATGACTTCAGGGTAAATGAAGAGAGAAACTAAGACAAGCTCAAATTACTAAGAATTGAATTTATTTGCGAATTGCAAAGGTATTACAATCCAAGGCACTCAAACTGTAGCAAGTTGCATGGACTCCATTGATAGGAGGGGTGTACTCTACTTATGAGCAAAGAACACAAGGGATGGGGGTTTACAGTTAGGATTCAAACTCTAAGTTGGTTGATTTGTGGATAAGAAGAGATTCTTGATAAACTGATCTGGAGGTAAGTTTTGTTTTTCTGTAAATGAGGCATTTATGGAAATCAGTTTTTCAGTCTTGAAATTTTGTTTTCCTGAGGGCACATGTGTGGGGTTCTCCACCTTATATCCTGTGGCTCTATTTTAGATCCAAAATCCTTTCACTTGAGCAAATGTTAGAAGCTTGCCTGTGGCAATATTCTACAGCCCGATCATCAGCTTTCTAATTCTGTCAGATGAGCAGACATTTTGAATGAGAAGTACATGGTGATGGCTGCTATTTGAAAATGTTTTTGAGATAATAATCATGTTGAGTTTTGAAAAATCATGGTGATTTTTTTTAAGTAGGAACTGGGAAATAATGACAAATCAAGCAAAGTTTGATTTCATTTGAAAAGTTTACTAGAAAATATTGAGAAAAACAAAAATGAGAACACTAGCCATGGTTATGAATACAACCTACCAGCAAAGGGAATATAATAAGAGGTCGTTAAGTCTGCCCCCCTGTTATGCCCAGGTGTTAGAGGATGCAGAACATCCTATCTCACCCACAGCGTTATAATGCTATTTTCTAAAGTGGTGCCATTTTAGGGAAGTGATACTGCTCAAAATGATATGGCCTGGATCCAACACTCACTTCATAATTGCTGAACGGTTTTCTACAACTGGCACCGCAAATATTTTGATGTTACTGAAGAGTCGGATAATCACATCAGGCAGTGATATGTCTTTTCTGCTCATTTGTTGGTTGGCAAAATGCATTTAATGTTTGCTGCAGGCTGTGTAAAGCTAGAGAAATTATCATTGTGTCAAAGTTCAAAAGAACAGGGAAAAGGTAACTTGTGAAAATATATCTCTTTCCTATATATAAGTCATATTAGGCCATATAGACCACCTGCCCATATTTCAGTTCAAGATATCTTACATTGCAGCTAAATATTTGCATATTATGAAAGAGAATAAATATAGTCTGTTTCTCAAATCCTTTTGCAGCCAAATTTTATCTAAGCTTGGAATCGTTATTTCACTGCAGATATAAAATATCATTTGATTCTGATTCTATTTAAAAGTCCATTGAAGTCTACAACAGAAAATGTTTTATCTGTTTGCTTCTGAGGCATTTGCTACAAAGGTAAACAATTTGTTAAATATGTCTTTCAAATAAACTTATCGCAGTGCATTTTTTATACAATAAAATTTATTACTCGAATTTATAGTTTTGAGAAATGAATATAGTATGTAATATTACTACAGCTAAGCTACCCTCCTTTCGTCACTTTCAAAATACTGTTTCATGGCCCCTTTATCGAAACGCCCCTCCCGTCAAACCCATCTTCTACCAATAACAAATTAAGTACATGTGACTGTAATTTAGCTCTTTTTAGAAGTTTCTATAAATGGAATTATCTGAATGTTTTGTCTCTGGCTTCATCTACATAGAGCATAATGCTTTCAAGAAACCAGCTTTTGATTGTTATGTTTTGAATTTTGGCTATTGTTTCAATCTTGGCATTACTATTATTTTCTTTCTATTTATTTCGTTCTTCCTTTTATTGGTTTATTTAGGTGTATGCATAGTTCTTTGATTTGAGAATTTATTTTTTCTTGAAATGTAAGTTTAGATTTAAGTATATAAATGTAAAGAAATAGAAAAATTTATGTTTAGAAGATATATAGTTATATCTTTCCTGTCAGGTTGTTTGTAACTTTCTCCCAGTATGATTGTGACATTTCTGTATACATTTGATATAGTAAAGATGTGTGTGTAGTAATGTGATACCATCTTACACCAATGCCGTACCCACAAGTGCTGGTACGGATGTGGAAAGTAACACTTTTACACTGTTGGTGGGAATGCTAACTGCTTCAGTCACTATGGAAAGCTGTATGGAGGACCTTCAAACTACTGAAAATGTAGCCACCATTTGATCCAGCAATCCCACTTCTGGGAATCTACCTATAAGATGCCAACTCACTAATTCAAAAAGACTTCTGCACTCGGATGTTTATTGCAGCACTATTTATAATAACTAGGATATGAAAACAACCCACGCTGGATGCTGTCACAGACCAAACTGGGCTCATGCTGTGAAATGAAAAGCACCTCATTTTACTACCTTATCTGTCCCCAAAAAACTAAAAACAAGACAGGCATAAATACCTCTAAAAAGGGATAAGCATCACCATCCCTCCAATGTTTACCTAAGGAAACATTCCGTAAAAAGATAGCAATCATTTTGTGAGTGATCCCCTGGCACCAGTTACCGCACAAAAACTGGTAAAGTTAACCTGTTAACCAGATTTATTGCACCTTCACCACTTGCTTCTCTTTAAAATTCATTATAAATTGTGCTCTGTTCTTTATAAATACCCCTTTCTTTGTTTAATAAAAAGTTGCCTAGTTCATTACCTCCAGCCGATCCTTAGGTACCAGTAGCTAAGCCATCTCTCTTGTCCATTCTTTTCAGTACTCTGCATTTGACTCTCAACAAATCAAAATGCACCAAAACAGACAAATGGATCAGAAAATTGTGGTATAAGTATACAATGAAATATTATTCAACAATAAAAAAGACACATTTGATGCATTTGTGATAACATGGATGGGCCTAGAAAGAATCATGTTAGCAGAAATAAGCCAACAAGAAAACGAGAAATACTGGATGATCTCACCTATATGCAGGATATAGGGAAAACAAACAAAAGGATATGTAAATCGCAAAACTAACAAACTCTCAGCAGAAATGAAGAATAGAGCAGGGGGTGGGTAAAATTGGGGGGTCATGGGTACAAGAGATTAAGATTATGGTTCATGGGTGACAAGTTGGTAGGTGAACCTTGGGTTAGACAACAAAGTAATATCTATCTATCTATCTATCTATCTATCTATCTATCTATCTATCTTTCTATCTGTGTGTGTGCAATCAATTTAGAAAAACAAAATTAATTATATATGAAGAAATTTGAGAAAAGTAAAAATAAGTTTCTTATAAAAAACAGAAAAAAAAGTATGTGTGTTATGGGTTACAAATAGGTTTTGTCATTTGTTAGTTACCTGACAGTGGTTTACTTTTTCTCATGTGAATTTTTATGTTATAAAATTCATCAATCTGTCTTTTAATTACTTCTGACTTTTTTCATTTAATTGTGTTTAGAAGTAAATGGCATCATTTTGGTACAAAATAGTCCAATTTATCAGGAACTATTAGGTTAATCATATATCCTATTTAAAGTCTATGGCCTATCCCATGAAAAGAGTTTCCTATGTATTCTACAAAGAGTTCTGTTTCTTCTTGGATATTTACATACTTAATCAATTGCCAAAGAGACCAAAACCAGATAATAGCTATTGTAGGAGGCCTTGTGATGACCCAAGAAACACACTTTCATGGACTGATCAGGCTTCTGAAATCACTCTCAAAGGTAAGGAATGGTGCACTGTTTCCAAGGAAAGTCCACCCTAACTTTGTTATTTGGCAATCTCATCCCCTAGTCCCTTTTTCTTTCTCCCTCCTACTTACCCTTGAGCGAGTTGATAATTGAACTCATGGACTTATAGCAACCATTACAAGCCTAACAAGCTAGTTGATAAAACATGCAGCATGATTTAAAGCCTTCCTTTGTATTCAATCGTTATAAATAAGATTATTGGAAAAATAACCTTCACTGTACACATACTTTCCATGTACAGCCATTATTTCAGGCTATGGGATAGATTCCCGGAGTCCTTCCATCAAGTTTAATCCTGCATTTCACACACCCAGGTCCCGTGGTCACTAGAAACCAACAATAGTTAAAAACTGTAAGAACAGATTTTAATCAGAAGGTGTTACAATAGAGAAAAGGAGACTTTAATTTAGAAGTGATTCAAAATAAAAGTAAGGATTTATAGACAACAACAGACTGATCAGGGTCAGTAGATGGAAAGGGAAGCCTAACTTTTTTTTTAAGATGACATTTGTTTACAAAACTACAAAGATACACGTTCATACTACTTCAGATTTATATCACCACACGACAGGGTAGTTAATAAGAATACCTATAAAAAGAAAGAGAAAGAGGATGAACCAATCTGTGTGTCCTTAATTCACCTCTTGGATTATGCTAGCAACATCAATCAGTTTGCTGGGATAAAGGTGGAAAGTACTCAATTCCTATCATTGTATGTGTTGTCCCTTGTGAAACTAAGACCATCTCAAGCATGATTTGGTTATTCAAAAAAGTGCATTAGGTTTATTTTGTGAATTTGAGGTCAATACTGGTGTTATCTAGTGGAATATTGAATAATTGCTTCAGTAGTGATTAAATGGTGACAGTTTAGTCTAAATTCTTTAGCCAGGTGATAGATTTCTAGAGATTGTATTCAAAATTAGTCCTTTTGGCTAGTAACACTCAAACCATCAGTAGGCTTATGTTTCACACACAGTACAAATTAAGGATAACTGGAAACTAACTGGGGGGTATAGAAATAAGTATCTAGTGTGTAGGCAACCAGACAATGCAAGTTTTGAGGATAGTGAAAGAAAATTTTGAAGATTAAATTCAGTTGAGACAAAGATCACGAGGAAAGAAAGAAATTATTAAGGGTAAAAACATTGTGATGAAAGAATTTTGTCTTTTGGCTTCATTTTGCAACGGATGCTATCATTTGCTAGAGATGGGGGCCCAGTGATACTTTTGGCAGGAGTTGAGGGTTTGGGGTGGGACAGCTATTTTAGGAAAGATGCCCAAGTGAGTTTGAGAAGGAAGATGGCAAGCAGTAAGAGGGTAGGGGATGAAGAGGTGGGGAGGGTTTGCTGAATCATTAAAAAAATCTGAAATGCTTCAGAGTCTCAGTAGTTTAAATGAGGCTTCAGTCATTGTAATGTAATTATGGGCCCAGACAGGACAGGGCAGGCTTGTCATGCAAGCACACCTTGGTGCAGGGCAACTTTATTATCACTGATTGGGGCAGATGGATGATAAGTCCAGGAGTTCCTGTAGGGTTTTACAGGCTTTGCTACTCTCTCAGAGAACCAGGTGCACAGGCACATCAGATAGAGAGGATGAGCCAATTGTGTGACCAGTAGACAGGCTAATGGCAGGGCAGGGCAACAGCTAGGAGGCAGACAAATTCCCCAGATTCCAGGAATCTTCACACTTTCTCTGGGCTCTCTCTCTGGCATTCTGCTGTGCTCTTCATATTCTTACCTATCTATCTTCTTCTGAGGGTGATGCTGCCCCTTTGTTACATCTGCCTAGATCCAGGTAGTCACACATGCACACACTCGCTGGGCCAGGTATATACAGTCATTGGGAGGGGGCAATACCACAGGTGCTTGTCCTAGAGGCCAATGTCAGAAAAAACCTGACCAACTCATTTACCCCACAGTTATTTAACTATTTGTTTTCTATCTTCATGCTAAATTAAGCTAGCAAAATATTATGCTTCTAAGTAAAATTCATAATTTGAACCCTTGACTCATTTTGTTCTGAGTGATGTAGGCTATAAGAAATGTTAGTACTTGAATCCCAAATGGGAAATTTACATAAATTTATACATCACAAATGCAGTGCCAAACTTGTAAAGAATCTGAACACAGGAAACCACAATTTAATGTTCTCTTTTTAAAATTCCAGTGGATATGACTTATGATATAATTATTATAATTCTTGGTTCATTCTAATAGCGCTCCTTTAGCTCTTACCTGTTCTCAATGTTGAATATAATGTAGTGCATACTGTGTTTTTGGTGAAATGTATTCACATAAGTATAAATTGAGAGTAATACTACATACTATCCTTATTGCATTTCTTTTTCTGTGGATTCTTTGAAAGATGAAATTGGTATTTTGATCTATTTGTTGATAAGCTTGAGTCTCCTTCCTCTTTCAATTAATATTTTTGAAAATAACATCAGGCACATCTCAGAGATACTGTAGATTTGGTTCAGATCACAGTAATAAAGCGAATAGTGCAACAATAAAGAAAGTCACAGAATTTTCACTTTTCCAATATATATCAATGTTTATACTACAGTGTTGTTTTATGTATGAATATGTAGAAAAACTAGCATATATGCATTGATTAAAAGTATTGATTGCTCAAAACCCTGACATTGAGATTTGAAATGAACACATGTGATAAACTTTATATACTGGGGTTGCCACAAACGGAATTAGTAAAACAATGTAATTTTCTACAAAGTACAGTAAAGTACAATGAAGTTAAGGATGATTGTAGCTTTATATGCTTAAAAACCTCATATCTTTATCATCTAATATCATTTTTCATACTTTGATTATATCTTATGAGTTAATGTTTTGTCAAGTGATTAATCGTAAAGACAAAAGGAAGCTTGCACCAGAAAGATGCATCTTGAACAGCAATCCACTTCTTTTGATTTAATCTTCTGAATTAATTTTTTTCTAGTGATTAATCTTAAAGACAAAAGAAAGCTTGCACCAGAAAGATACACCTTGAACAAAAATCCTGAATCTGTTTTAAGTCTAGAGGTCTTTCCAGTTGCATACAGTAGCTCTTCACAGATTCATCACAAAAACAGAAAAATTAGTTTTTGATCACCAGAGTGCTCAGTCACAGACTTTTGGGTATGTTCTTTTTATTACCAATACATTGTTCAGTACTTTTTGAGAACAGATGTCCTTTCTTTTGACCATTTTATTCCAAAAGTTTTCATTGTTCCAAGGACATGGTAGATAGCCACTAAAGATTTGTAAAATTCCTGGAAAGACTAACATAAGAAATAAACAGAACTATCACCAAGTAAGATATTACAATCTGGAGGAATGGGATTTTAAATGTATTTCAAAACAATTGTGATTTGTGTTATTTCTTCACTCTTCAATTTTCTGACAGGGATTATTTAAAATTATATTTAAAATAATTTAATTGACAGTAATTAAAATATTTTATTTTGTGTACAACATATAGTATAACATTATGACAAGTAAATTTTATAGTATGTACTTGTGAAAATAATAGGGCTTTATGGTATAATATATTATACTTCAAAAAAGTTATAATGATGAATATCAACCACAATATTTAGTATGTTTTACAAAATGTTACAAACCAACATTTCAAAGATCCTCCAAGGATAATTTGTATAAAGCTTGAAAATATCCTACTGGATATTTGATGAAATTCTTATTTGAACCTCCATTTTCAGGAATTAAAGAATATATTTAATTTTAATTTCACAGCAATCAATCATCTTATTGCAGTTGTGCCTTGCTAGGATTTAGTTTTGTTTTACAATCTACTTCAATATACCTGTTGAAAATTCCCTCACACCTCTTAATACAGTGTCACCATCTACTTATAATAGACTGCCTGCTAAAATGCAACCTTATATGGGACCTTGCCCTTTACACCTCTCTATGTCTCAGACTATGTTATCTTCCTTCATTCCCTTGGTAATACAATCTTGCCATTATTATAGAATTTTTCAAATTGTAAAATGTGTGCTTTCCTTGATGTTTCCACTGGTATATGGTGAAATGCTACATGTCTATTCCTGTTTACTTTTGTTCATTTCTTTGTCCCTGCTTGTAGAACATATGTTGAAATTACATCAACTTTACTATTTATCTACTAAAGTATATAAGAATTGGGGATTTTGACTTTACCATACACATTTAAAATCATTTTGCTTTTAAATGTTTTTTTTTATTTCTCCCAGTAATTATTCTCACATCTAAATGCTTTCTATCTAAATGTAAACAGATTACTCTGCAATTAAGCAGAGATACATGTAATGTTTTAATACTTCTCTGTAAATGACAATTGATGGAAATTTGCCATTACTTAATAAAAAAGAAAAACAAGATGAGTGAATAAAAATATATATTCTCGTAAGATTAATGATTCCAAAAAAACTTTTTAATCCCCCTTTTTTTAGACGTCTATTATGTCAACATCAATCATGTCAGAATTAAAAGCTTCCTCAAATTTTTCTCAAGAAATATGTGTCTGATACATAATATTTAAATATATTATATATTCAAATCTTCCTAGAAGGTATACATTAAATTCAACTATGATTTTAGATTTTTTAACTGACTTTAAAGTTTGAGAATTCATTCAATTTTAGACACCATATCTAAAGTTTATATTACCTTTGCTGTAGCAGAAATTTGATTTCTGCTCCATACCTATCTGTTTGCATCTGTCAATAGAATTTATCATAGTGGATCACAAAGTATAATCTTCTAATTATTGTCTCTCTCCCTGAGACTAAGGACAGGGTATTTCATGTTCCATTTATCCTTCCATTGAACATTTGTTTCAGAAGGCTTATAGTTATGCTTCATAGGTTGTTAATTCTTTCCCATATTTCTTTTTGACAACGAAGCTGAGGCCATTAATCCTGTCACATCAATGCTTTGTTTTCATATTTAAAATGTATTTACCTCCTTTAGCTGTTTGGCTTATATTTAATTTCTTTTTTCTTTCTTTTTTTTTTTTTTTAATTTTCAGCAGAAAGTTATTACCGTTCAATATGATGCAGAGAAAATATCCTCATTAAAGTTGCATTTTAATGTTTGAAGTTAGGAATAGAAAGATGGAGGCAGAGTGAAGATACGGGACTTGCCACCTCCATAAAGCCACAACTAACTTGCAGTCAAGCAATCTCCTGAAAGAGCCTCAAGATAAAAGACAGCAGTATGCATCAAGAACAAGGGTCCTATTGAAAGGACCCTTTCCAGTGTGTTTGCAGTGTTAGGGCGCTGTGCAAACACCCTGTTCATGATGTCAATTATCATTTAAGCATCCCATACCTGAGTAGCTTATCTCACTGGTTCTAGTAGACATAAAATGAGAGTCCCGGAGCCCGTGGAGAATTTTACAGGCATTAATGATCCCAGAGACCCATGTATAAAAGCACACCAGGTAGAAAGCCTGGGCCACTTGTATAGCAATCAGACAGGCTAGGCGAGAGGAGTAGAGAGAAGTGGGAGGTAGGTGAGCCCCTCATCCCCCAGGAAACGTCATACTCTTTCTCTGGGCTCTCTCTTTCTCTGGAATTCTCTCGTGGTCTTTCCCATGCTCTTTTCATTCACTCTCTTCTCCCCCAGGTTGAGACAGCCCTTTTATCCTCTCCTGCTAGACCCAGTTGTTCCCATTGGCACATGCACACGCTGGGCCCAGATCTATAGACACAACCATGGGTAGGACGCAACACCACAGGTGCTGGTAATACCAGGCGGCTGGAGAAAAAAGCCGGAATGACTCACTTACCCTACAATAGGTAAGAAGGGGATGGGGGAATTATTTAAAGTACTTGAAGAAAAAGACTTCTAGCCTAGAATCATTTACCCTCCAAGATTAACATCTAAGACAAAAGGAATGGTCAGGAGTTTCACTGAAGAGCAAGAACCAAAAGAATTGGTCAGGTAGTCACATGTGCAAGAAGTGCTAAGGGGGATTTTATAAATAACAGAATAATTCAAAACCAACAGAACAACAAATAAGTTGACAGAAACCAAGATTATGCAACTTGGAGGTGGAGAAAAGTAACAAGGTCACTGAGAGTTTGAGGCTGGACTATCAAACAGGCCACATGAATAGTTCATCATAAACTAATCTCAGCAGAACATTCAAATAAAAAGCAACAGAAGTAACATCAAAGACAGTGTAAATTAAAACTGAACATTAAAGGAAGATGTCAAAAGATAAAAAAGACAAAGACAAACTAAAAAGTTTTAAAAACAGCTGAAAAATAGCAATGGACACTTATGTTTTAATAATCACCATATATGTAAATAACTTCATCACTAGTTAAAAGTTATGGAGTGGTTGGATGGATTCATAACATAAATTCAGCCTTCTACTCCTTACAGAAAACCCATCTTATCAATAGGATAATCACAGAAGGAGAGTTAAAGTTTAGAAGGGAATCCTACAAGTAAACAACAATGAAGGAAAAAAAAATCCTTATTTAGATAAAATATTCCAGTTCTCTTCTGCTATTTCCATGACACATGTATTATATGTTGTAATTGTTTCACGGATCTGAGACAATTTCTCTTTCTTGCTTTTTTTTTTCATTTTATATTTCATATTGATAACTTTCTATTGATATATAGTGAAGCTCACAGATTCTTTACTATGTCTAGTACATCACTG
Organism: Uropsilus gracilis; assembly: GCA_004024945.1. Lineage (NCBI taxonomy): Eukaryota > Metazoa > Chordata > Mammalia > Eulipotyphla > Talpidae > Uropsilus > Uropsilus gracilis. Next base: position 55,734 of record PVHY01003260.1, on the reverse strand, counting down.
AACAAATCAAAGGCCTTCTTTATTTCTATGCCAGTGTTTTTGATTTGTACCATTCGCTTCAAATATTTTTAGTTTCTTCTTGTTTACATTACCCATTTATTCTTACTCATTGTCCTTTTTTACAATAAATGCCTTAATACATTTTTCGTTATCATTGCCAACCTGGTAATTGCAAATCATTTACCTATTTAACTCAATAATTATCTTTTTCAGACGCTTTTACCTTTGACTATGCCTTTGAATTTTGTTGAAATCCATCTTAGCCTATAATAAAGGCAAAGCTAACTAGGTTGTTAGAGTGAGGGTTTATGGTTACCTAACTAGAAAATAGACTGTGTTTAATATTTTCTCTAGCTGTGACTGTAAAGGTCTTCTATTCAAATGGCATCTTTCTCTTCTCCTGATATCTTTTCCATTATAATTTTCTGGAAACTTCCTTTAAATAACATCTGTATCATTTAACTTTTCCTATACTGGAGTACTGGAGTCTTGATGTGGTGTTCAGGTACTGGAGAAAAATAGCCTTCTAATAATCATTTTATTAAATGTAACTGTTTATCAAATTTATTTATTATAAACCAGAATCTCTAGGTCACAGCCTTTGTATTTTGCAAAACATGCAACTGAGAAGGAAATGACTCCCCATTACCTGATAAACTTTTGCCCTAGAACAGATAACATTCAGGTGAAGTGAATGACTTTCCATGTGGAACGTAGCTACAGAGAACAGAATATTTATGATGTATATATTTCCCTCTTCCTACTGTAATGATGAAGGACATATTTCTGCATTCTTTAGTGTTAGAACTTGATGAAATTTGAAAGGTAAATCCTAAATATTTCCTTCCCATCCTTGCTCATACAAAGCCTTCAGGAATTTTGAACTCCAGATAATCCATAAATCCACCAAATTTTGTAAATTACTTTAAGAATCCTTATTCATTTTTACTAGTGTAGCTTTTCCTCATAAATTATGATTTAATATATTTATTTTACTCTACTTTTCAAGTCAATATTTTTTCTGTGACCTCAATTCTCTGATGTATCTAAGAAGATTTTTTGATGATGCTTGTACATCACCGTGTACAAGCATTTACTTTACTCACCGTGAGGACAGGAGTGACAACTTTCAAATATATGAATGTCAGAATGTAAAGATGAAATTCAATGTGTCTGTAATTTATGTGAGTCTCTGCACCTGTATTCATGACAAGTAGGAATGCTATCAATATATTCAATCACTCTTTTAGACCTGAGAACAAAGCTAAATTTTTTTCCGATATGATTGATGCCAATGATGAAAGATCCCAATTGATTATGATGTATTCAAAATGTTAAAAGGAGTTTTTTGGGTTATTTGTTTGTTTGTTTGTTTGTTTTAATAAGGTTCAGGGTCTCTAGGGTGCTAATTTTCACAAAGCAGTTTCACTTACTATTCAAGCCAAATGCTTATCATCACAAAAATGAATTTATTGGAAATAATCCACTTTACAATAACATAGGCATGTATTTCAACTGGCAGCAAGAATGGGTAGTAGCAAATCTCTTGGCCAAGTCTGGAGACTGATGCACAGAGTGGGTGGGAACCATATCTAGAGACTTCCTGGCATACATCCATCATCAGGGAGCGGATGGAGGAAGTGGACATCTCTCCTCGAAGTGAATCTCTGTTGACTCTTGCCAAAACTTAGAGAAAACTTGGAGTCCATAAGCACTCCAAATTGTCTGACATCCGGAACCTATATTTGTATCACTTTTGGAAGCACATTATCAGTACCGCCTGTTGGCTTTTATATAGGCAAGATTTCTTAACACTACAAAGTTTTTTTTTTCTGTTGTGTTGTTGTCTTTTACATCTGTTTATTGGTGTCTTCAAAAAAAGTAGTTATTTTCTAACTGATAACTTGAGTTGCTCTATCTCAATTTCCCCCATGACTCCATCTGTCAGAATCATTTCAGCATCGATATATATAACACAGATGAATGATGAATACTAGTTTTTTTTTCTTTACTGGAGTATTACTGTGTGTCCTGGAAAAGAGAATCCCTATTTATATATGGCCTTATTGTCCCATGAAGCTAAATCTATTTTTTTTTCATTTAAATGCAAACTTTAACAGTTTCTTATTCTGTGTCTTCTTAATTGTCATGAAGTTACACATTTAATTATATATATATATATATAATATATATGCACACACATATATCCATAAATAACCTGGGAATTTATTAGAGCTCGGAATTAATTTCATGGAAATATTATAAAACTTATTAAAGATGACGCACTTTTTAGTAGTACTACACATATTTTCTAAAAGCAATAGTAACAACAACCAAAATGTGACATATTTTTCATACTTAATGTGAAAATCTTTTTTTTTTTTAATTGATGGTTATTCAGGCTGCCACTTATCACTTTTGGAAATCACATTTATTAACAAGCTGATATACTTCTGTGAAATTTTATTTATTTACCTCTCAAATATTTTTATTCATTGATTTATAATAAATCTTATAATTTCCATTAACTGAAAAAATTGGGGAGTCATGGCTTTTTACACTTTTTGTCATGAAACCTCAACATGACCCAAAATGCTCATAACAACATCCTTCCCCTTTTAAATTACAGACTTCATCATGTTTGTTGATGGATCATAAGTGAAACTGAAAGGAAATATTAGGCAGACTATACCATGACAACTCTTTCTACTCACCTCTATCTTAATATGATCAATGGCTCAAAGTGAAATCAACTCAATAATGAAAGCTTAACACAGTAATGAGATATTGTTTAACTTGTGAGAGGTAAGATGTTTAATCTATAACTACTGTCAGGTATGTTTTTAGAGTTGTCAGATTGGAAACAAGCAAGGTATTAACTGAACAAAAATGATTCATAATTTGAAGAACTTTAAAAGCCTCTAGTGGTATAATCTTGTTCAAAAAATATGAAAAGTAAAATAAATGCCTTAGTTGGGCATTATGCTAGATAAATACCCCTCAGCAGATTCTGGCCTCTCCAATTCACCAAGAAGTCATATTATTGGAAATGTGAAAAGGAGTTATAATAGATTGTCACAGATTAGCTCAAGAGTCTGTTAAAAGTTAGTGGAAAAATGTAATTGTAAATTCACAAAGACAAAACAGTTTAAATGCATTTTGAGAGCTGCTTGGTGCAGTCAGGGAGCTTGATTAGAAACTTGCAAAAACTTTTCATTCACCTGACCAATATCGGTGAAAAAATTATAATGATATTGATGAATGTTCCTGGTACATTTTTCATCTATCACAACAACCATACGAATAAAAGCACAAAGGTGGAACATGTACAATAATCCAAACCTTGGTGTCCCCCTGGGCTTCCCCAAATAATGTCATATAACCATCCATGTTCTACGGGTTTTAAAAATATGCTCACTCTTAACGTTGTTTGTTTGTTTGTTTTTCAAGATAATTCAAAGCTTTTCTTTCCCAGAGGGCTGAACATCTGACTACAGTCCAAACCTGTAACAAGTTAGGCAGTTCAACCTATGACAGAACTATTCATTTCTTTGAGACTCCTAATAGGGGAATTTCAAGTGTTACCACTTTCTAAGCAATGTTACTGTTCCTATCATCCTCAATAGTTAAGAGAAAAAAGTGAAAAATAATATTTTAAAACTGCATTAACAAAGTTAACTGATTTTCTTGGGCTTGATTGATCAAGAGAGTATTATTATCTCTGATCCTTTTCTACAAGTTTTGCACATTCCAGGGTTATGAATTAACTGCCAATATTAACCCTGATCACTCTATGAGGCTGATATTTTACTTCTGATTTTGGGTTCTAACTTAACCTCAGATTAAATAACAAGTATGAGAATTATGCAATATATTCACCTTAATCATCAACAGACACTAATTTCCTTTTTCATGACTTAACATTAGTCTCCAAATGGCTTTAGACCTAAGAATTTGTCTTCTGGAAAAAATACCAGAAGGAGGAATGCCTTACAATCATCTTGGAAAGACTCTATTAAATGCTTTTGAGCACTAAAACAGCAGTTAATCTTCAGAGTATTGATCCATGGCTAAATGTGTCCTAGTTGAAAAGATATAAGACATGGAGTGCCATTATATCAGGAAATGTAAAACTAAGAGTCTTAATAATCCTCCAGAAATAAATGGCTTTGAATGGTGTATCAGTCATAGTTTGGTGAGGAGAAAGAAACCACATAATAATTTATACAGGGAAAGGTCAATATAAAGAATTATTAGCTATAACAGAGAGTTAGAGTAATGTGAAATTGACTAATAAGGTGAAAATAAATAAACACAAGGAATTTAGAATAAAACTCAGATTCAGAAATAATTGAGGAGGGTATAGTGGAGGTTTACCAAGGGGAAGGATGTTGATGTGCTCTTGGTTGGCTAAACTTGCTGGAAATCTTTTCTCTCAAGTATGTGGAAATATATATTTAGATTCCCAGTGAAAGCTAGAGGTACTGTGCTACAAAACTGGAGGGATTGTTAGGGGAAACTGTTGGCCTCTAGGTAGTGCTGGAAGCTAAGTATCAGGGAGTAGAAGGTAATGTATATTGTAGGAACCACATTCTCCAGGAATCAGGTGATAGGGATACTCTGTGCTGCAGGAAGAGGTCTAGTGAGTGCATAAGAAACAGGAAGAAAACCCTTCTTGCTGTCTCTCTACTAACCTCTGTTAAGAGAGCCAGAACTTGATATGCCAGCTAGCAAAGTAGAAAGATTGAAAATACCCAGATCACTCTTAACATAGGAAAAATTAAACAAATAATTTGAAGAGAAATTAAGTAGGTAACCCATACAGAAAAAAAAAAAGCTTCATTGTGAATTCTACATCAAACAAATACATGACATGGTTGTGTCTCATGAAAGCCCTGCACACTTTATTTAAATAAACATTAACATTCTTTGGAAGCAACCAATTACAAAAGAAATCATGAATAATTAGATTCAGCCACTAATTATTTTTTATTTGTAATATGATGCCCACCCCCCAAAAAGAGAAAGAAATGGAGTAGGCACCCAAAAATCTAAACCCATTTAAGCATCTTTTCTATGAAAGGAATATAATGAACAAAAACCCATTAATCACTTGTAGAATGTATTCTCCACAAAGCAAACTTAGGGGATAAAATTTTACTTCAGAAAGTAAACAGAAAAAAATTACATATATTTAATAACAATATTACATAGATACCTTATGTGTACCTAAATGTTTTGATTCTTTTGTTTTTAGATCTAACCCTTCATCTTTTCTATTATATTTCCTTTTTAATTCCCTAATTAATTTTTAATTTCCTAATTAATATTTGTCTATCTCCTAACTACCTTAAATGGTAACAAAACTATGCAGTACAATATCCAACCTTAGGTTAATTGTACTGTAAACAGATTGTTGGATAGCTTTGGGTAGCTAATATTAGTTGTGGCACAAAAGTCTGTTGACATCCAAATGCAAACTTAATATGTACTTATTAATTTGGTAAAATGCTGCAGGTATGAAAAATAATGCCCTATTGTTATATATTATTTCTCATGATTCATTTTTTCCTTTAGTATGTTCTGTTTTGCAAATGCTTCCATCAAACGATCCAATAAGTAGTCTTCATCTAAAAGATGCAATAATCCTGAAATATGAAGTGAATCAAAATACTGACACCAAAAATCTGGCATCTAATACAGGCTATTCGAAGAGTAGTGTAGCTGTGAAATGTCCCCATCCCCAGCTGATGATGACTTACCTTGCTATGTATACTAATTAATTAAATATAATGAGTGATTGAGTATCAAGACTAACCCTGTCAATATGAGGAGTGTGTGTGTGTGTGTGTGTGTGTGTGTGTGTGTGTGGTGTGCCATTTATGTCAACATTATTTAGTCTCAGGAAAATTTTGCCTGAGAAATTTAAGACTGTAAAATCTTAGATTTCCATGTGTGCTTGAGAAAATCCCTACAATAAGTAAACACAGGAAATATTCTTGTCATCGGGCAAATAACTCATGTATGAAACAAAACTACTTCTAAATTACAACAAGATTTTTAGTCCTTTAACTAAGCTGTTATATAATGAATTTGTGTTCCTTCAGAAATGTTTATAGTTTAAATGCTGATAAAACAAATATTTTATGCTTTATTGTAAATGTTGCAAATCTTAGATTTTTATATTTTATTATGCTTTCTGTAATATTGAGTAGCATTTTACACAAATTCCAAATTGTATTTATGGTTAAATAAAAACTATGAACTATCAAGTGGAATTAAATTCACTAAAATCAAATTGGGAAAATCCTATGCTGAAAGGTATTTCTGACTTCAAGAAATTGAATTCTGCATTTTAGCTGTAGAAAGACAGTTCAATTTATAGGATGTTTTGACCTGGCAAGGCTTTGTAAAATGTATTTAATAGTACCATTTTTTTTCCTTTCCTTCTTCTTCTTTTGAGATAATTAGTTACTCATTGCAAAGATTATTAGTTGTGGTACCCCTGAGAGGGAAGGGAAAGCAGCTAACTGGAAATGGAATACCATATGTCATTCTCACAAATTTTACACTGCATGATTGCTCTTTTCTACAGTGCCAGTATACAGATACTTGTAGCATATAAATGGTAATATTTGCATGTGCATATATCTGCAAATAAAACTTATCTCCTTAGGTTCTTTTGTGAAACATTACATTTGATTTCCATATTAAAAGGTTAATATTAAAGTATTTTATATTGTGTAATTAGAATATATATTTCTTGATTACACTTTTAACTTGGCTATGACCCAATAGTCATCTTCTTTTAAATTTTATTTTTAAAAATTGATAATTTTTAAAAATTACATATTTACATAATTGTCTACCCTGAGGTTCTCCCACCACCTTATTACCTGTGAATCATCTTAATCTCTTGTACCCTCCCCCAACTTTACCCTCCTCCCCCACTTTTGCTACAAGCTTCAGTTCTGCTGACAGTTTTAAATTATTCTTGTCTGTTTGCTTGTTTGTTTTCCCTATCTTCCCCATATAAGTGAGGTCATCGTCTCTTTGTAAATTTAATTTTTTGTTATCAATGTCCATAACACTCTGCTCTCCATAAACTTTTTTATTGTTTCCTTTGTGAGACATCTTTCAAAAGCTGGGTAAAGATACTCTTTACTTCTAGAATACACTTCCTTGAAATGGTATCACATGTTTAACTTTCTAATAATTTTAATACCATGCTTATCATAGCTAAGGAAAATGCACTTCATTCTAGACAAATAAAAATATCTTCTGTATATAGCTCTCCAGTCTCTATCCCCATGCTATAGCCTCTGCCCAGACACAGCTGGAGTCCAAACTCATATCTCCACTGTGACCTATCTCTGAGACCTGGAAACTAAGTACCAAATATGAGCCTATGTCATAGAATATTCAATCTTCCTGAATACCAAATGACAATGATATTTCATGTCATAAGAAGAAATGTCATAGAATATTCAATCTTCCTGAATACCAAATGACAATGATATTTCATGTCATAAGAAGAAGTTGATCAAGATTCACTTTCATAGATTATTATTTGTTTGTTTATTATAATATCATCATGGATGTGCTTGTAAGCATGTATTCCTGCTGTTCTCATGTGGTATTTTTGCTACTAGATTAATTAAGTCAACTTTAAGTTAACTCATGGGAAAACATGTTAAAGAATCAATGTTTAAACTTCAAAGTGTCAGAAGTCTTTGATAGTAGTACATTTTGCTTATTTATTTTTGCTTTCATTGTCTTCTTTTTTTGCTGAAGTAACATTGGTTTATAACATCACTGTTTATGATTTAGAGGTATAAGATCACACCCTTCAGATCTATGTCATTGCATCACAATCATAAACAAGGTACATATTCCTCTAACATAGAATACTTCTTAATTAAAATTTATTCAAATAGTCTCTTGCTATGTTATAGAAAGTTTCATTTGTCTTTATTGTCACATGGGTTTGCATAATGTACATATAATATTTCTCTTGGAAGGAAATTAACTGCATGCTATATGTGCATCTTTTATTTTGCATGGCTCTTCCCATGGCTGATGTTGGGAGTCAAATTTAAATAGACCACAGTTTAATGAATTATTCCTTTCCTTATTCATATGATAGATACTCCTTGAAATGAATGGCTGTCACATCGCATTTTTGCCATGAACTAAAATACACTCTTTAAGCCAGTTGTTGATATAATAGAAATAATTTGAATTTCTACCCCCAGTATGATAGTAACGAAATACATGTCATTATTAAGAATGTATGATGTGCTCTGGGAATCTACCCAAAAGACATCAAAACACAAATTGGAAAGGACACTTGTATTAGTATGTTTTTTTTGCAACACTATATACAATAGCCAAATTATGGAATAACCCAAATGCCCCAGAACAGATGAATGGATCAGAAAGTTGTGGTATATGTACACAGTAAAATATAATTCAGTGATAAAAAAGACAAATGTAATGCATTAGTGAGCACATGGATGGACCTAGAAGGTCCCAGAAATAAGCTGGAAAGAGAAAGAGAAATATTGATCTCACATATATGTGGGATATAGGAGTAACACAAGAGAAAGCACAAGAGAAAGTTAAAACTAACAGACTGACACCAGAACTAAATGATAAAACAATAGAAGGGGAGGTCAGGGAATGGATGGGCATGGGATAGTGGGATAGATCACTAGTGACAGGGATATGTGTGTGTATGTGTATACATGTGTATGTGCAATAAAAAAATTAAAAAAAGTATTTGTGATGTGACTAGGGTGACTAAGAAAATAAATTGCTTTTAAATTTTAGTTAACTAATGAATTTTATAATATATTTTTATTGAGACAGACAGCATTGATTTTCATTGCTGTTTATGTTGTTACCATGCCATATCCATTACTGAAACACCCATAGTCTACCATGATAATCCATTGTGCTCCTTCCCATTTTGTACTCTCTTCTCCACATTTGCTCTCTCTCCTCCACATCCTCCTCCATATCCCTCTGGTATTCTCAGTTCTATTGTTAATTTTCTAGGTTGTGTTCTTACTTGGACCTTTTCTAACCCTTTCTTTTGTTTCTCTATATCCCCCATGATGTTAGCCTCTTGTCAAATGTATGATGAGCAAGTGTTTTCTCCCACTCAGTGGGATATCTTTTTGTTTTAGGGATGTAGAGATACTTTTTATGTAGTCTCAAAATTTTATATTCTCTTGTATTTCCCTTACTGCTGTAGATGAACATGTAAACATATCCCTGAGGCCTAATTCATGTAATGTTTTTCTTATGTTTTAAATTTTATTTAATTTAAACTTAAGTTACTAATTGTGACTAGTGGAAAGTAATGAAAGGGACTTACCCTTACATAATAACAGTTGATGGGATGATAGAAATCAGTTACTGTTTCGACTCCTTTTTTTTTCTTAAAGAAACAATCAAAAAAAGCAAGATAAATATTCTGTAGCTTTATCTCATCCAGATATTTTTGGTCCATGTCTTCCTCTGTGAATAATATTTGGAAAATGGTACTGAGCACTTCTTTTTATTTGGAAAGCATCTGCAGATTGATCTATGAATGAAAATTTGAGTCTAATGTCAAGAATTTCTAAGTCCCAGATGTCACTATTCTGTATGATTAGTCCTATTGACAAGCTAGGAGACTGTAAACTCTGCTTGAGTGCCTCTGAAGAAAGATCCTCTCATGAATTTCATTTAGAGTGCTTAGACTTTTATTGTAATATTCATCAGATTTGTTACTCTACTGCTCTCAATGGGAAAGGAAGATTGTTATTCAGTATCTAGAGTTTTTAGAGTCAAGAAAAACTGTAAGAAGCACTACTTCTATCAACTTCTTTCTTCTTTGTCAACTTTACTATTAAAGTTGAATTTGTATCATAATTGAGAATTACCATCTATTTGAATGTCTTTTGACATAAACAAATGAGATTGCATGCCAGTGAAGGTGAAAAAGTCTCTATAGATTGTATACGTACTTGTATGAAATGTTCTGTTTCCATACTGCTACGTGATCATTCTAAGTGAATGTAATCTTTTCACTGAAGCATATTTTGTTACAGTTTTTGTATTTAATCTGTTTATGCACATGTCTCATAACTGTACTTCTAAAATTAAATACTAATGGTCACAGGAACCTTAGACTTTGCTTTTAAAAAATGCCTATTCTACCATGGAGATAAATCCATTTTTCCTTATCAATTGTTTTCATGATAGGAATCAGTCTTCCTCAAATCAATATTAACCACAGATGATTAATGAATATCTGTTTTTGGAAGCATCCTTTTATGTCTGCATAAACATTTCTATGTAAACATAAACTATAAAAATAAACTTTAGGATTAATGGGAGCTAATGTCTATATATCTACCAGTAAGCTTAAAGATTCCTATGTTGCCATGTCCTACTTACAGACTTGATCAGAATTTATAAACATTGCCATGCATATGGTTGGGTCTAATAAATTAGTATTTAAGGAACATTCAGATTTTTGTTATTATTGCAACCTTCAAAGCACCACCAGCTTTAAATACTTCTAGAGTTGTTTTATATGTGTAAGGACTGGCTGGTCAGTGACCACTGAATTGTTACCAATGTTTGCTCTGCCCTCAATGTAAATCCCTTTGCAAATCCTCCTAGGAGAATGTTCTCTCCAATCTCATTCTCCAACAACAGATTGTTGTTGTTTGTTACTTTGTCTTTGTTGGTTAGCCTAGAATTAGGAATGGAAGGGGTTGGGTGTAGATTCTTTATAATATCATGTAGAAGCTGTGGCCCTGGATGTGGCAGTAGGGCTTTCTCAGTGGCTCTACCCTTGACTCTAGTAGGAGATCACTGATATTTTGGGTCCAAGGCCTTACTACAATTCACTGTACAAGTAATAGTCTTGTTGCCCTTCTTCAAATATCTCAGAACTTTCATTTTTAGGGAACTTAGGATCAAGTTCTAAAACCCAAGATTGGTGTAGTAATCCTGGAATTCATACTCATAGATGGAATTTAGAACCATTTCAGTCTCTCCACTATAAGTGTTACCAAAGTTTCACAAAAGTCTGAGAATTGAGTGGCAATTCTCAGAGTTCTATCAAGTGTACTTCTGGGGAAGAACAGCCACTGTAAAAAGAAAGACACGACACCCCTAATTTCCCTATGAAACAAAAGTTTTGAGATATTGAGGAAGGGCAACAAAACTATTATTAGAACAGTAAATGTGATAAGGTCCTAGGCCCAGAAAATAGAGGTCTCCTATCAGGGGCAGAGGTAGAGTCACTGAGAAAGCCCTATTGCCATATCCAGAGCCACAGCTTATCCTCCGCTACCGCTTCTATTCCTACTCCAGGCTAAACAGTAAGTGCAAAACAACTGATCAGAACAGTCTATGGTTGGGGAAATAAGAGAGGAGAGGGGAGGATTTGCAAAGAGAAGACAAACTGAAAGCAGAATAAACATTAGTAACAATTCATTGGCCACTGGCTAGCCAGTCCCTACACATACTACAAAACGACTCTGAAAGTATTTAAAGCCCATGGTGCTTTGGGTGTTGTAACAACAACAAAAATCCAAATTTTGCTTAAATCCTCACTTAATTACACCCAATTGTATCTATAGGCAATACCTTTAAAGGTTGATTAGCTCAGTAAGTGGATCATGACAATACGGGAATCTTTATGCTTACAGGTAGACATATAGATATTGGCACCCATTAACCCTATAGTTCTATAGTTTACCTCTGAGAAATGTTTGTTTATAAAAGGATAGTCATTAATCATTTGTGGTTAATAATGAATTGAGGAAAACTGGTCCCTGTCATGAGGGCAACTGATAAGGAAATGAGTTCATTTATTCCCATGAAAAAATCAGTACTTGTTAAAAGCAAAATCTAAGGTTTCTGTGAAGAACAATATTTATTAGTATTTATTCATTCATCAAATATTTTAGCTGAAGTTATCTTAGTAAAATACATTCTGTCTAGATTCCAGGATCCCCCCTCAGATTTTTCTCACACCATCTCTCCTTTGGAGTCACATATCCTTAAATTCCATATTGATTTCTTGTCCTGCAATCTCAGTTTTCTGATAAGCTTACAAAGAACTGTGTTTTGTATATTGTCTGGCATATTGATATTATAATTTGAGAGTGACTCCATTTTTAACCTTCCTAAGACCTAAGCAGAAACAAAAGATTGATCAAGGTTAACTTTAATCTTTTGCATTTAGTGAATAATTTCTTTAAATGCTATATAAAACCCATTACATCTCTCTATATATTAAACATTCTGAATCTCTCATTTAATTCTTTTGTATATCATCTGTGTTTTTTAATATTGCAGCATATGCCATGAATTTTTAAGTAGCACAAAATTATTTTTATTACTATAGTTGATTGATAGATGTCTTCAAGTCTGGTGAGGCAAACACTGTTCTATATTCTTATTTTTCCAAATCTACATACTCAAACAAGAAATTTAATCTCTTCTCAATTTTTGCATAGATTTATTAAAACAAAATAGAGATAGAATCCTTAAATGAAATTCTAATCACATATAAAATAATTGAGAGGAGAATTAGCATCTTTGTAAAGTTCATGTTGCTGAAGAACAAAGAAAGAATTCCATGCTAGGAAGTCCTATCAGTTGCTCTTCACCTTCACTCTCCACCATCTTGCTTTCAGTTGTCTGACTCAGGAGACCGACCTGTACTTGGTGCAGTAAGTAGGATTTGTTCTGTTGTTTCTTCTCAGATTTAGGAGCCACTGTATGAAAATCAGAGTGCAGAAAACGAAAGGTTGTGTAATCTCTTGTCTGTGACCTTGCAGGAATGCTGTTCAATCTGGTCTTATTCCTCTATTGAAGGTCTCAGTCCTCTCCAACACTGATGACTTTTGTGAGTTTATAGCATCTCTTGCCTCTATATTTTCCCTTACAAATTCCCTCAAGTCTAGGCAGCACATTGCAAACAGTCTTTCAAATCAACCATGGAAGTTTTTGTTAGAGCTCCTATACCCTTTACCTCTTTTCCCTTTGACTATCTGTGTTCTGGCTTGTTTCTTTGCAAACATTTCCCTCACAACTCTCAGCTCTGATTTCCTCTCTACCATCTAAACTTTGAGTAGGTTACAAGTAGCAGTTTTTCCAAAAAACAAAAAAGAACTCTGAATCTTTGATATCAGCTTTTCCATTTAGGTGCTAAATTGTTTCTGTAATCCATCACCACAGTTTTACTTTGTTCTTTAAAGTTAGTAGTCATGACATATTATACTTCTTTTCAGTTAAGTTCATCTTAAAATCATGTTAATAAGAATAAAAATATATCCAAAACTTTAGTCACTCAGTCTTTTGATTGTTTCTCTTTAGAAATTACTTCCTTCACATTTGTTGGCTACTAACCCCTGTGGTCTAAATTTAAACATTAACTGTCAAGGAAAATAATGCTTTCAATAACTCATTTCAAGAATAAATCTTTGTGATTCTTCTTAGCTTTCTTTCTCCATTTATTTGGTAACCCAACTCCAAGTATCCATTAACCCCACGATGCAATTAATTAATTAATATCACCAACTTTCATTTTTATACTTTTGTTCAACCATTTGTTTATTCAACAAGTATTTCATTCTTAATAGACTAGACAGATACTTGTAAGCAAGTTGAAATAATAAATTTGATATTTTGTTCATTGATATATATTTAAATAATAAAATTAAAAAATGAAATGTCATTAAGTAAAAACCATTTTATATAGCATGTCAAAAGAAGTCCTCACACACACAAAAAAAAAAAACAGCTTTGTTTAATAGCTTTATTAATGTGCATTGGTGTACAAAATAGCTAACATATTTACTATACACGTTTACTGAGCTTTGATATATGCAAATACCCATGAAACCACCATTGTATTAAAAAATTCAAGACCTCCAACACTAAACATTCATTGATACCTCTTTTTAACCAAGTTTCCTTTCTCCAATTCCTTATCCACAACTACTGTTTGTATTAATTTTGTATGCTTCTAGAATTTATATAAGTTGACTCCTAAAATTATTGATTACTTGGTTAATTCTCTCATCAATTTAACCCAAATAAATTATTTTGTGGTTTATCTATGATGGCATATTAGTAGTTCAAATATTTTTTAAGAGTGAATAGTCTTTTGTAGTTGTTTATGCTTCTCTTGTTGACATTTTTCCAGATTGTGGTGACTAAAAATATAGCTACTATGAAATTTCATTTAGCAATTATGAGCTTATGTTTTGAGTTTCATTTGGTAATTTCCCCAAATGTTAATGACTGGATTGTATGATGAGTATATATTTAAATTTTGGTATAATTTGTGGAGATTTCCAGAATAGTAGCCTCATTATATTTTCCCATCAGTAATCACCACTATTTATAGCACCACTTTATATGGCCAATCTTAAAAATTTATACATTGTGTTGCAGTAGCACCATTTCATTATTGATAATGATGTATTTTTTAAATGTTGATTTTCTACGTAATCTCATTTGTGATTAATTCACAGAAAATACGCATATGAAAATACACTCAACATTTATACTACAACATCATCATATATGCATCGTATACATTCTCTTCTTTGTCGATATTCAGACAAATACTTAGGTATTTCTATAACTTGACTACTGTAATAATATGGTAATGACTATAGGTGTACAGATATCTTCAAAATCTTCATTTCCTTCCATATATATATATATATATATATATATATATATATATATATATATATATATATAT